>CAAKHD010005146.1:112388-134724 GCA_901007705.1 Fistularia tabacaria | reverse complement strand
CACACACACACACACACACACACACACACACACACACAGACACAGACACACACACACACACACACAGACACAGACACACACACACACCAAGATCTCAGAACAAACTTAACAAACCATTAAACACACTTACCCAGCATGCATTGGCCCCTCCCCTAACTGCCAGCCAAATGAATGTGCATTAGGCTCTGGGAATCCTTCAACACAGAACAAATCCCCCAGGGACATTTATTTAGGGGCTTAAAAAGAAATTAAAGAGTTGTAATTTGAAAGGGGAAACCCAAGGGATCACATGTGCCGGGTGAGATTCTCACACTTGCAGCCAAACATACCGATTTTAAGTCCACCCAACAATATTTCTGCTCAGGGCGGGGGTGGACACAGGTGATGCTTTTTCTATGTGTGGGCATCGCAGCCGCTGACGTCTTCCACGGTTATTGCGGTCCTCGGAGTAAGCTGAAGCCCATACAAACACACCCAGGAGGTATCTGTCCAGGGGAGGGGGAGAGGAGGAGAGGAATTCACTTACACAGACAGAGACAAAGAGCCCAGCCTCCCCTCACGCAGACCTTCCCTCCATCGTATATGATGAATTCTTTCATTTCCACAGATTTGATCATACTGCCGCTGAGCTCATAGGTGTGTATGTTTGTATGTTTTTGTGCGTGCATGCCGTCTTTGTGAGGACCAGAGTGAGGTTCAGCCCTCCAGAGTGATGGCCGCCTTTTCCTCTAATTTCAGACAAACCCTGGCTTGTAATGAGGCTTCGTAATGACTCAGAATTCAATTAAACACGCGATATGTACAACTACAATTCTTATACAATGCAGGAGGACACAATGTGGGTAAATCGTGCAGTTTGTGGGTAAATCCCATTTTGATTAAAATATTGAGGTGCTGGGGGATGGAGATCTCCACAAAAATCATATTAATAAAAACAAGTTGTTTAAAAATGATAATTCACTTAAATTGTCAAGCAAGAAAAGTACAGAGTTCAGCACATTAAAGATATTAGTCACAATTGACTGTTGTTTCAATAAATGTCAAGTTACTTGTCGGGTTATCTTTTGTTCCGTATACTTCTTTTACCATCTTATACATCTGCCGCAACAGATAAGAAGAAAGCTCTCATATGTATGTCACAGACGGCAGTGAGGCATCTAGGACTGTCTGGAGCTCAATGTCCCAGGTTGATTACCCACTAAGTTGCTTTCAGATTGGTCTTGAAAGCAAAATTGATGTGAGCACTGAAGAAAAATTGTAATTGAAGTAGAATTTTTTTCAATAATATTTTAGACATGATTCACATTCAAAACTGACCAATGTGAGGTAGCCATGTTTTTACATGCGACCTTAAGTACAACCATTCTTGCTATCATTTCATAATCAAAGTGTGGATGTCCAATTAACATGTGATCAAAATTGAAATAGCGGTAGTTAATGTGTAAAAGGAATGGCTGTGATACACTGACGCACGCACACACACACACACACACACACACGCACACACACACACACACACACGCACACACACACACACACACACACGCACGCACACACACACACACACACACAGACCACACACACACACACACACACGCACACACACACAGACCACACATACCACCAGCCTGTAGTAGCTTCGGTCTTAAAGTTAACTCAGTGATGGTTGAAATTATCCAGATTTTATTTGCGCAAATCATCACACAATTTCAACTTTGAGGTCTCGTTCACACTGAGGTCAGAATGGGGTCAAAATGACGCAGCATCTGCTGCAGTTCTTATTTGGCACCACTGCAGCTGAATCACTGCATGTGTAGGTTACAAAAGGAGGGGCGTGGGTGAGGTTAAGAATGGTTTTAATCAGAGTGTAATCAGTAGGTTAATTCCCATCCCTACAGTCAAGCCTAATAAACTGGCAGCTCATGCTTTTTTTTGTTTTGCTTTTTTATTTACCATTCCACTTAAACAAAGTTCATTATTATTTAACAATATCTTCCATAATCAAACATATTTTTTTAATGAATTAAATATGTCAGGACATATTGCACCATAGGACTTTTAGCATATTATTGATTTTTGCAGCATCTAATCAGTTCAATGAACCAATATGTTTAGATTAAACTAGCTTTAAGCCATAGCAATATGTAAAATAAATAAAATCACATGCTGCACAATCAGAATTTGAATAGTAATTCATTTATATTATGGCGACGATTTCCCAATTTCCTTCTGGAGCGCTGGTGTCATCAAAAGGATGTCAACAAAAAAAGTAAATAAGTCAAAGTGGATCATATGAGAATATTGCAGTGAGTACAAGGAGAAGGGGTAGGGGGGCACAGTGAAGAGCTGAAGCGTGCAACTTTCCAGCCAGCCACAAATTAGTTTTGCTGGAATTCATGACGTGTGTAGCATAAAATGAACTCATGCAGCCTAATGGAAATACACCAATTATAAGCAACTATAAAATACTTTGCTGTTGCAATATCCTGTAAATGATGAATGGTAGTGAATAATCTCAACAAGGGGATTTATGAATATCGATCTAAAGAACACAATCCCACTAGCCTCTTCTACACTTGTTTGTTTTTCTTCATGGACTCGAACATGGCGGTATTTTCTATTATTGTTGCTTGACAAGTTTGGGGGGTTTGTCACAATAATATGCACTAGATCCAGCATCTACCTGTCAAAACAACAGGTGTCTTTGCAGAGCCACTGACATCACTTGTAGCTCAAGTCATCACGGCATAACAGATGCTGCTGCTGCCAAACCTATACAAACCCGCTGCTGCTTTTGTGTGTCTTCTCCTGATATTAAAATCTGTCTCCATGTGTGTCCCATGACTCTTCTTGATCTCACCAACCCAACCCAACTCACCCCACCCTACCCCGCACTCAGTGTGTAAATGAACACCCATGCCATCAATGTTTGCTAAGGTAAATGTGTGTTTTAATTCTAATAGTTTATTTACCCTGGCCGCACACATGAGTCAGTGCTTCTGACTAGGCTCAGATATAAAAGTCTTTTATAACTGAGTATTAATGGATGCAGTGAGAGCACCAGAAGAAAGAGGGCCTGCCATTTCAAATTGTTTTCTTTTTTCCCAACAGAAATCTACAAGCTGGTTCTTTTCTCAGACAATTCTTTGGCTCGATAAAACATTGTTCGATCTATCATTTATAATAACTCACTGTCATAGTTTATTTCTGTTAGACAGAAGACATCAGTCTTTGACTGGTGCACATCTGACACCACAATGTGTCCTTATTGAGCCCATTGCGAGCAAAGCTCAGACATAGGCCATGAACAACACCGGATCACAATTAACAATGACTATCCATGGGTCCCCAAGCAACAGTTTGAACCCATAATTGCTCCTCTGAGTTGCCAGCTAAGACTTCCTAACCATCAAGGCACTGATGAATAGAAATAATATGGTATTTGATACATGTTACTTTGAAGCATCTAATGCATCAAGTTGTGACATTATAATTGTTTAATTTTTGTCATGGCTGCGATCAACCATTTGACAAAATCCTAGACATGGATAAAGCTCCCATTGCAAGAATGTCAAATTGACTCAAGTATCTCTTTGTGTCTTGATGGATTTTCTTTGCAGTTTAATCATTTGTTCGTCCAGCAACGGCACTCAATCTGAGCGATGTACTGTCTGAAATGTTAACTTCCGGTTGAGGCTGATGGACTTGTGATAAATACATTATCTCTATATTGGTCCACATCTTTCAGTTTCCTCAGGGATGGATGAGTAGTAATACAGAGGCAGACATGAGGCTGTGCAGCTGTGGCAACTCTATTGCTCCTTAGTGTAAATTCATGCTATTTATTTGCCACTAGATGAGCCTGGGTTACCATAAAAGAGAAATTATTGGCAATACAATTGACATTCATCTAATCTTGCACCCAAGCTGTGGGCCAATTTGTATTTCAGGCTTAAATTAAGTTTAAAACAGATTTACTTTTTGAATATGATGATAAAAAGCTTGAATGAAAGTCTGATAAGACCAACAAAGCAGCTCAAATATACATGGGAGAGAAGAGAGAGAGATTTCCATGGATGATAAGACGAACAGTCATTTCACAGTTCATTGGGCGTCATCTTCAAATGAAATTTTAATGAGCTAAAAAAAATCTGCTTCACTGTTTGAAGACTTATACATTTAAAAATCAGCATTTATTTTTTCTTCTTTAATGGACTGGCTGTTTGACATCTGTGCAAATAATCAGGATTAATTCAAGCATTGATGACTGGGAGAATCTGCTAACCTCAACTAATACCTGCGTTGTGTTTTTTTTTTTTTTTTCTTTCTTTCCTCCGTGAAGGTGGCTCAACCGGTTTTGTAGACAGACGTTAGGTGTCCTCTGCTTTGCCTTAGGGGACCCGAGTTCCTCTAAGATAACTAGGGAACACAGCAACACGCTGTTCCTGCTTAGGAGTTTGAGACTGTATACTAAGACGTCCCCCCCTTTCCTGGGGTTGTCTGACAGAGGTCAAAGCCAGTTCACATATACAAACAGCTATGTGAAGATGCTCTGTGCCCATTGCTGATGGATGGATGGATGGATTTTTTTGTTTCTCCTGGTTTTGATTCTGCTTGGTTCAAAATTAGAATCAGAATCACTTTATTTGTCCCCGAGGGGCCAATTGGAGGGCGCATGGGTAGCATAAACATCTGACGATTTCACATCTATAAATCAACGATACAACTGTATAATGAGCTGTGCATGTCTACAGATGGCTCTGCATCTATAAATATCTGTACAACAGACTATTCAAAGTATGCAGCAGTGATCAACAAGTGGCCCCTGTCAGCCACAGGCTCATCTGTGCAAGCTTTTTTTTAAGGCGCTGACCTTGGTGCTGAAATTTGGGCCTCGATAATACAGAACCCTTATTTCGCTTCTTTGTCTTACAAATAATAGAGGTTCAATGACATGATAACTTATATTCTAATGTGATTAAAATTTAAATATATTCATGACAGAATCGGACACATCGAGCTTTAAGAAGGTCTTGCACTAGCAGACATGGACCTTTATTTCCCACGAGCACCGGCAAGCGCCGGATATCGTCGACTATTCGGTGGCGGGCAAGCGATCCCGGGGAACCTGTTTCACTGCGTTCGGAGCCCGCACGTCACTCTCCCTGACATCAGCAGCGGGCTTAAATACCCGCAGCCGCGTCCACGGCGCAAACACGGGCGCGCCTCCATGTGGGCGCGTTGAGAGCCAAACTGGGAGTCACATCGACACGGCGCTTTTTTTTCTTGTAGGCGCGCAAAGCATGGACTGAAGTTCTTAAGCCGCACACTTCAACCCGAGAGTAGCGTCGCCGCGCGCTTTGGGGTTTTTCCTTTTTTTTTTTTTTAGTGCGCGATCCGTCCAACTATGCTCAACGACACCACCGCTTTCGGTGACCTGGCCCCGAACACGTCGGAGCCGCAGGCGCTCCTTCCCCTCGGCCCCAACCACACGGCGTTCCCGGCGCTGCAGCTGGAGCTCCGCTCGCTGATCACCTCGGCCACCATGTTCGGCGTGGGGGTCCTGGGGAACCTCGTGGCCATCGTCGTGCTGTGCGTGTCCAAGAAGGAGCAGAAGGAGACCACTTTCTACACGCTGGTGTGCGGGATGGCCGTCACGGACCTGCTGGGCACCTGCTTCACCAGCCCGGTGGTGATCGCCACCTACGTGGCGAGCCGCTGGCCGGGGGGGCCGCTGCTGTGCCACTTCTTCTCCTTCTCCATGCTCTTCTTCGGCTCGGCGGGGATGTCTATCCTGTGCGCCATGGCCGTGGAGAGATATCTGGCCATAAACCACGCGTACTTCTACTCCCAGCGCGTGGACAGGACGATGGCGCGCTTCGCGCTCCTGGGCGCCTACCTGGCCAACGTCGTGCTGTGCTTCATGCCCAGCTTCGGCTTCGGCCGCCACGTCCGGCACTTTCCCGGCACCTGGTGCTTCCTGGACTGGCGGGCGACGGATCCGCTGGGCGCCTGCTACTCCTTCCTGTACGGCGGCGTGATGATCACGCTGATCGCCGTGACGGTGCTGTGCAACCTGGCGGTGTGCAGGTCCCTGGTGGGGATGCACCGGAGGACGGGGATCGTCAGGGCGGACATGTGCGACCACGGGGGGTCCCGTCGCCGGTTCCCGCGCCTGCCTGCGGTCACCACCGCGGCGGAGATCCAAATGTTCTGGCTGCTCGTATTCATGACCATCGTTTTCCTGGTCTGCTCCATCCCTCTGGTGGTAAGCGCATCCGCCGCATGTTCAACCTAATCTCTTGTTCCGTAACAATCCCGAACCTTCGTTGTGCGTGTTTTTTATTCTGTGCACAGGTGCGCATCTTTGTGAACCAGCTCTACGGCCCCGCTCACATATCCGCCGGAGGCAAGCTGGACTACCGAAGCGACCTCCTGGCGATCCGATTCGCCTCATTCAACCCGATCTTGGACCCCTGGGTATACATTTTGTGCAGGAAAAACCTGTTGCTGAAGGGCTGCGAGACGCTCAAGAGGACGGCGAACCGGTTCAAGGTGGGCCGCGGACGCGGCGGCGGCGGCGGCGCCGGCTGGGTGGAGGGTCAGCACACGCCTCCGTCCGCCCACAGCAACGACACCAGCTACGCGTCGTTACGCAGAAGCAGCCTACGCGTGGACGCGGAGCCGCCGGGGCAGGCGTGGGACTACGACGCGGCTCGAATCAACTTCCACCCGTTCAGCGTGGAGTCGACCGCGATCATCGGCTGCGAGGCGGAGGAGGAAGAAGAGGAGGAAGAAGAGTCGAAGCGGGAAGCGGCCGCGCAGGATCTGCTCATCCCGGCGCGCCTGCGAGGAGCGGAGATCGTCACATGCACTTTCAGCACGCCCAGCTCCTGTCAGTCCGGGAAATACCTCTGACGGGCCAAAACCCACGGATCTCGGTTCGGAGAGCTACCTCCTCTCTCTCTCTCTCTTCCTCTCTCTTCCTCTCTCTCTCTCTCTCTCTCTCTCTCACTCTCACACACACACACACACACACGCACACACAGTCATTGCGAGCAGTTTTACTCAAACTCGGATAAAGTTCCCAACAGTTTTGGAGCACCAGCAGAACCATCAGTGTCTTCAAACTCAACTGAGAATCTTTATCTTTGAAACATCGGCGAAGCAAAAAAGTATTCCATGCAGCAAGTTTAGTTTTACATTCGGTTGAACGGGCGGGGTTTTGATATCGTGCAGCGGCGCCCCCCATACCCGACCTCTGTAACGCCGGTGACCGGTTTCATTTCACGCGATATTGTGACGAACCGGCCGCTGAGATGTGGAGGATAAATAGAAGGAAATGAAATTGTGCGAATAGATGTAAAACAAATGTAAAGTGAAAAGAAAATGGAGCTCACCTGGGTTTGGCTCACGAGAATCACCTGTCACGACAATCTTTTACGTCTCGTAGGATTCCTGAAATTTGCGGTTTAAAAAAAGTTTCCTTCTCGAAATACGCAGGTTTTTACTCAAAAACATTTTCTTGGGAAAAAAATACTTGTTGGACTTAAAAGGATTTCTGAAGAGAGAAAGTCTGTTTTGATTTCTATCATTCTTATTCTTATTATTATTATTAAACTAGTCAAACTCAGTTTAGCTAGCTTGTTAGCTTAATGTTTTGGGCCAGTGTGTCATGTGACCGAGACAGCGAGACACGCGCAGACGGATGTACCTGTGAGAGAATCCGGTCGCTATTTCTGTTTTCATTTATTTATTTCAATTTTGTTTGGGTTGTTTTCAATAGCGACAATTAGGGAAACCAACAAAAAACCAAAACAAAACGTGCTTTTTATTTTGTGTCATTTAATAACCTCAACTCTTTGACCCATGTACTGCTACCAGTCAGCAGCTGGGGGTTGGGTACCGCTGGTGTAAAGGTCACCAAGAGTGGACACACACACACACACACACACACACACACACACACACACACACATACACATACTCACAAACACACACACACTCAAAGACATTCAACAAAATTTAAAAGGATTAGCGTGAGCAGGACTTAAACCACGCACATGGATCCTTAATCTATTTTGACCATTTCACCAAGAAGTGAAACAATTTCAATTACTTCTATACCCCATGGGTACAACTGCATGTTTAAATTTATTGCTGAGTAACATGGAAAAACTGGATATTATGATATTCAGAGTCCAGTTTTTCACATATCAATACATGATACATTATCTACAAGGTTCCTACAGTTACATTAGACACACAACAAAATTAAACTGTCTTTCCTCATCATAATGAGTTGACTTTTAAAGGCATTTAAAGAAATTTGACATTGGAAATATTCGATTTCACCAATGGCTGTCTTTTAAAATTCTGTCATACTTTCCTATTTGGAAACCTGATTCCTAGAATCCTGCAAAATGGTATGTATCTTTTAAGGTAACTTTTTTTAGGTACTTGCCAAAAATACTTATAAATGCCCATATATATGCGCAGGGTTGCACAGTGGTTAGTGTTTTTGCTTCACAACAAGAGGGTCTCTGGTTCAATTCAGGTTTTCTCCCAGTCCAAAAACATGCATTAGGTAAATTAGAGACCCTAAATTGCCCACACGCCGCCTCTCACCCAATGACAGCTGGGATCGGCTCCAACTCCTGCAACCCTGAGTGCAGGATAATCGGGATTAATACTTGACGTTTCCTGAGAAAAAGAATCAGAACGAATGTAGTTAGATTGTGTGTTAAAGTTTCCAATATAAAACCATTCCCAATGTCGTATTGACACATATTAACAAATTGCTCAGCACATCTCAAAAGTATGACTTTATTTTACGAACAAGTTTCATTTTTGTGCCACGCTTTGCTTTTCTGTGCCAATATTGATTTATTTTTGTAAACCTCCATGCTGCTAATTCACTCTGCAGTGATGCAGGGACAACAGAATGTAGACAATTTGTTAAGTCCTGTTTTATATTTCACGTTGGTGTTTGATGTTTTGATAAGTGCACTTGTAAACGACCAGAGTGAACGGATCAGCTGTTTTTGCAAAAGGAAAAAAAGAGAAAAATGTTGCTTTATGAATTGTGGTGTTTGCTGGATGTGCTGGTTGGTCTACGACGAGAAATAAAGTGACACAGTTGAAGTCATCCTTTGAATAATCATGTGAAACACATCCACCATGATCTTCCACTGGCATGGTGGGGGCCACTTCCAACCAGTAGATGGTGCAACAACATCAAAAAGTTCAGCATTATACACCCTAAAACACAGATGGAAAACCACTCTGAGGACAGATAAAGTTCCAAATAAATAGCAGATCGGTAGGATCAGGTGTAAAAAAAAGAACTTTATTCCCTTGGAGGATAATGTCATACAAAAATAAAGCACATTTACTGTAATAATAATACTAACAATAATAATAATAATAATAACAATTATAATAATGTATAACTGAATTACTAAATGGCTTTTTGAATGAGGAATGTCGAGGTTAACGGTTCAGCCGTTTGAAGTAGAAACATGTAAAACTGATTCTTGGCTTTCTTACCGCAACTGAACGCTGATGACTCTGAAAGATAGATTGTCAGACTCCAGTCTGCGAGGTACTCTCATGTAAATACGTTTATTTAGCAGACATGGTCATTTCACCGTAAGTCTGTTTGTTCCTGAAGCAATTTTTTTTTGTTTTTATTACGCAAACCTTTCCGAGTCGAGTTAGCAAAGCACGATTTTTTTTTAACATAAAACCCAAAATGAGCAAAGGAAATAAATTGTATCCAAGTTCCTTCCACCATGCCATCGTTCTTATGCCCGGGGTTTTTGAGGCATTACAACTGAGAAGACGATGTTTGCTGCAAGCAGAAGTAACTGTCAGCATGAAGTCTGAGTCAAGGCAATAAATAGTTATTTATCTATGATACAGAGTTCATAGGAAAAGCTCTCATACGAAGCTATAATAAATAAATAACTTATCAGAAATAAATATATTTTACTTTTATACAGTAATACATGAAGATGCATGGCATCTATTTGGCTGAGCTCACCTGAACATCGAAACAACACAAAATAAAGTCCCTCTCTTGCGGAAAAGGAAAGTCTTCTTGAACTTCTGGGAGGCGCTGGTGTCACGCTGAATAACAATGAACTGCACATCAGTCTTTTTTTTGTCTCTCTCTGAATCATAATATAAACACAGTGGCGTTTCTTTTGCTGCGTCTTATCGTTACATCTTCGGAGCGTCGGACGTTGGGTTTCACCCATAATAAATCAAACCTGCCATGTTCACTTGGTCCGCTGAATGAATAATAACTGGCCTGGAGGAAACTGCATTAGTCAATATTTTAAAAATGTTCCTCCGTCGGACGAGGCCACAATAGTTCCGGACTGATGACCCGACTGAGTCTCTGATCCCGACATCTGCCCTCACCGGTTAGCTGCACCCAGACCACTTCCTCCACGACAGGAAAAGCACCGCAGGAGCTGACCGATGAGCTTCCATCACTGCCTCTGCTCCGTGTGTGTTACGGCGCCCTCCGCAGGAATTTCTGCGCACAGCATTGACCCACTTGGTTTCACAGGAGGTTGCTGAGCTCCCACTTCGCGTCGTCCTCTCTGCGTCTCGTTTCTTCAGCCCATGCACATGCAGCTGGCGGCGGACAGTGACTGGATGGTTCTCCAGGTGGTCTGAGCATCCATGAAAGAAACCGGTTCATACCGGTCGGGCCGGCAGCAAGGGTGGCTGCTGACCTTACGGGATGTACGCCGGGGCAGAGAGCCGTTCTCCAGCAGAGCTCTGAGGGCCAGGTCATAGTTTGTTCTGGTGGACTGGCAGGAGCCAACGCAGAACTTGAAAAGCACTATTTCGTCCGAGTCAAACCCGAGTCCCAAGTCCCGAACTCTCATCTCCCTCTTCTCCACACGGCAGTCCCTGCTGCTCTGCTTTGGCTGTGCACCTTTACCTCTTCCGTTTTTGTTGCTCTTTCCTGTGTCATCCTCCTCTTCCCTGCCTTTCTTCCTCTTCTTTTTCTTAAGCGAACCCTTGGGCTGAGGTTCTGTGGGATCCGAGGAGCGCGGAGATCGCCCCATCCAGCGAGGACTAGGATGGTCATCCGCCTCATCCGTCACAAAAGGCTCTAGTGAGAGATGCAGGACAGAGAGTGACAAAAGAATACAAACTAGCAACATTGTATATACAAAGACTCACAGGTGCATACATGAAAAAAGGAAATTCCCTTAAAAGAAGCAACAATTATCCAAAAACCTGCATTAAATAGCCTCAAACTCAGCAATAGATGAAGAAAAATTGAGGAGAAAATTCACTCAGTAAGCATTGGAAGACTATGTTCCTGTCTAAATATTGAGAATCCTTTCAAAGACACTTAAAAAATGTGAGCTGCTTCACATTGTGCTTGTAACACTTGGTTTACCTGTTTCATCAAATGGGATTTTCAAGCCCTGGATACTGCCAAATACATATCAGGACTGACAAAAAGTTTCCTAAGTATGGCTATCCAGATTTTTCTCATTATCACCATTTCAGATTACCCTGCAGTCACACCTGCATGTCTTCAGCCACGGCTATGTTTTAAATGTCCTGTTTATAAGTGCTTTATTACCATACAAAGTGTGCCAAGTGGCGTAAGGATCACTGTTCTCTTCCTGCTCCTCCTCGTCTAGCACCTCTGGCAGCGTCATGAGGAGCCCTCGCTCCTCTTGGCCTCCCAGCAGGCCCACGGCGCGTCCCGACTCCGCTGCAGTACTGGCAGCAGCACCGGCGGTCATATGCGCTCCGCCCACGAGGGGCAGCAGAGAGAGGAGGAGCACCCACAGGAGCACCTACAGGAGGGAGATCAAATGTTTTCACGGCCTGTCTTGCACACAAATAGGTATTATGGTGAAAAAATAACGACAGGGTTGAAAGTTTGGAATAATTGTGGGCATTTAATAAATATGTTTGAATGAATAATCTATGTAGAAAATATGACATTCAATATAAAGATGGCATGGAGATAACCCCTTATATGATGCTACACAAGTTTAATCCAGCTCAGTCACTGTAAGTAAAGCAGTATTTGTTTATTTATCCATTGAGAGTCAAAAATGAATTCACAAAAGAGGCCAGTTTAAAGCTTTTCTATGGAGCAGTGGTTTATTCATGGAAAGGGATCCGGGAAATTTGCAAGTCAAATCTCTAAGTTTGACCGCGGATTCGAAAGTTATCCATGGAAGCGACATATTTTTCACGGAAAGCTCAGTTGTGAGCCTTGAGGGAACGGATTCCATTAAGAATTTATACCCCTCCCATAACTCATCCTCTGGTTTATAGTCGTCCGCATAGGTGACATGAAAAATGTTATGGGGAGGTTATTTGCAGAGACGGTACATACGAGAGGACGGCCAATGGGAGTAAAAATACAAGAGATGAGAGAAGAGGGGAGGATGAAACTTCCAGGGTGCTACCCGGCAAAGGTTTTCCCCCTTTGTGACGGACCTTCGTCTTAGCTGACATCGCAGAGGTCATCTCCTGCCTGTCCTTCCTCCAGGCCCTCCATCTGGTTCCACCTGGAGAGGATAAGAAGAAAAAAGAATAGAGGGAGGACTATAAGAACAAGGCTCGCTCTGTCAGCTCTCCCCTTCCCAGAACTCTCTTTGAAAGGGTAACGTAAACTAAAGGTGCAAAATGCGGGCGATAAGATTTCTATACATTCACCATTGTTTAGGTGCTGCAAGAGAGAAAAGAAAGAAACAGTGCTCTCTGGGCCCCCGAACCAGCCGACGTGCCAAACAAATCACGTCCTCAGTGCACGGGGGTACGGCGTGTTTGTTGCTGCTTCAGTAAGAGGCTGCCGTTTGCTGCCAGCTAGCGTGGCTAGTGTCGGCTTGTCGCTTCAAACATCCATGCAAACAGTCCGGCAACAAAAGGCAACATCTGCGATATACTTGTACGAGCATTCCCCGGGGTTGCTCCGTGGGCAGAGATAGAAACTGCCGGGGGGGGGGGAGGGAGGGACACTTCGCGGAGGTCCCAGACAAAACCACAGACATGCAGGACAGGTGATAAGGGGTGTCACGGATGCAGATGTTTATATATAGTACGTGCGGTCTGGGGGATCGCGCTGCGGCGCGCCACCCAACCTGCAGCATGAGGTCATCAGGTTCTTTTGTATACCCCCGAAATGTCAGAGTCAGCGGAGGTCAGAGCATCAGGAAGTATCCATCCTCCTCCCCTGTCATGTGTCTAGCTGTTATCACCAGTGATACAGCTTATCTGTTGATATTGCATTGGTCTGAATTGTCATTGTAAACTTGACTAAATTAAAAGTCCCACTAACCCTACCTGTTAACGCATACATTTTTAGCAATAATTTTTTTTTTGGGGGGGGATTGTCTCAATCCCAATTACAATGTTACATCTGATTTACTATGATGGCTGCAACAAGTGGTTAATATAGATAATTGAAACACTTTGAAACACTACATGACACGTTGTTATGTTATTGCTATGATTACATTTCATATGATTACATTTTATTTTTGGTTATTTTTTGATGGTAATTATAACATAAATTAATAAATAAATATAGGATAAAAAGACTGATTTATATGTCTTTTACTCCTCTATGTCAGGAACAAGATCAGGTGACTTTTAACACAGCATTTGCCTACAGTGATTTTCTTTTTTGTTAATCCTCAAAGGGCCGGTCCGAGACATAATCTGTTGAGATGTGAGATTTATGTAAGAACATTCACGGAGCAGAGGGCACACCTTTCACCTCAAAGATGCTGTGTGTAAGCCATGGTAACGTATTCAAGCATTCATTTACAGTTCAGGCTCGTGTAGATCTGACTGATATGCGGTGGATTTTGTTTATTTAACCATCAAAAACAGACCCTGCAGTTGACAAAGGGTCGCTGATTACGGCTCCCGATAAGAGCAGTTGTTGCATTGATGATATCCTGCATTTCCCAGCTGGAGTCGCCCAAGTTCCAGAGGGGCGGGAGAGGGACGGAGAGGATGAGGAGAAACAAGCGGAGGATATTTCAAGCAGACAGGCCCACGGCGAATCACTGCTGTGGCCTAAACCCAAACTGGGCAGGTCTCTCAGCCTCTCCGTCTCCCTCTGATTTTTGCAGTCTGAAAGCAGCGCGAGGTGGATGGCGGGCGGAGGAGGTGTGCGGGACCCTCCTTTGCATGTCTTCACTGTGTCCCGGCAGGAGTGCCAACCTGAGCTTCCAACGCCACAGCTGGGAGTGTTTAACCCCATTTTAGATCCCTGAGCTGGGAGTCTCTACGTGGGTCCGTCTGCTGGTTCGTTTCAGCACCGCGCTCTGGAGCTGTTTACAACCTCGACGCCCCCGGCCTTTTTGGGGGACAAGGTGGGCAAAGGGTGTTGAGGGGCCGAGAGAAAGTAAGAGCGAGAGAGGGACTGACACAAGCCGGACGATGCTGTGTGTATATTCAGTTTCAGATCCAAACAGTGCACATGCGTGTTTTTACGTGTGCTTAGAAAGCCAAGCATGTTTTTTTTTTCCCCGTGCGGCTGATGAAAGCCTTTGGTTTGTCCATCAGGCTGGATGTCTGCAGAACGGAGAGCGGACGTCTTTCCACATTTCATTTGCAATGGCCGTCCTCTGCTCCTCTAGTTGTTGCACACAATTTGATAAGTGGGATCCGCCTTCCTGGAGCAAGAACAGCCTTGTATAGATGCAGCTAATGGCTAGCTCAGCCTATTACTTGCAACTGCTAATTAGCATTCGAAACACTGTTCCAAGTGCAAAGTGGGTATGATTTATTCATGTTTTCATTTATATAGTAGAAGTACAGTGTCGGATTTAAACGAAGCTATTTTAACCCAAACTAGAGTTGGAGAAAGCCATACATAACATCTGTTTTTACACCAAGAATGCTAATTTAGCCACATAAGTGTTTTATTATTGGTGAGGAAAAGTTCATATTTAATTTGCAGGAGCGGGGTCCCTGTTATATCTGATCACTACCATCACTAACTTGAATTAGTTTGGAACAAATCCTTTTACCATTGGACAATTTGATCTCAAACTTGGTTTGTTCTTTCCCAGTTGGATTTATGTTTAGGCTGTGATAGTGATTCAAAACAGCCTAAAAGGCACGAATATCGAGGTTTTACAGGCTATAAACCCGATGCACTAAAGGAATTAAAGTGTCGACCCCATCTTCCGCTCCGCCTCAGCCTAAAGTACAAAGGTAAAGAGGAGTATAAATAACACCGCGATTCCGTTTACAACTCGCAAAGTTGTAAGTCTGACTTATTTTCATTATTGCGCACTACATGGCTCAGACCGGAGGGGCGGCAACAAAACATAAAACCTGGTTTGGATTAGTGATCTCGGCGCATAATGTATACGGTTACATCCTCAGACCAATTTACAGACAGAGCCTCTATAAAGCTCTCACCTTGTAAAAAAAAAAAAAAAAGCTCACCCTTGTCTTAAAGCCATATACTTCTCCGATAATGACCTTTTATTAGGGACACAATATTGTTCTCTGCTGTGCCGCGAAAAATGGTCTGACCTCGAGCTTCAACCTGTCACTACCGTGATGCCTGATTGCGGCGGTGAGGAGGAGAACAGAGTCCCGTAAATCACCGCTGGCTCAATAAAAGACACCTGCGGTGTAAGAGGAGATGCGGGAGGGAGAAGCAGAACACCAGGAGAGCCGTCTGATCACTACCAGACTTTGAACAATCTGCGCGGAGGTCCTGCAAAACGCTCGCGGTGTGTGCATGTGGCTCGCAGCTCTTGTGTGTGACACACACAAACACACACACACACACATACACATGCACAACACGTCCAGATCAATGTGGAAAGCTGTTTTGGTGGATTTCTTCGGAGAGTTTTTACTCACTCGATGGCTCCGATGAACCTGGCCCGATCGAAGTGTTTGGATTGAAGTTGTACCTCTTTTCCCGGGCAGAGCGAGGACGGTGCTGGAGTTTTTCGGAAGCGGTGCCAAGCGGTCAAATGTCTATAAAGCCAAATATTTCAGCTGTTTTTCGGCGCTGGAAACGGGTTTACATCAGACAGACCTCGATGTTACAGTCTGATGTTGGACGTCTGAGGCTGTATCTCCAGCCTCAGACGGCCCGACACACTCACGTCACTACAACATCGGTGTCGGTGAACTGATCCAACCAATGGATGCGTGACAGACTAAAACTTTGAACGCTGCATTTTAATTAGTCGATCCAAATTTGAAAAAAATTCCCTCCTGACAGGTTTTACATCTGGACACTAAGTACTCTAATCCCCTTCTGTTGTTTCTTATTTCCAGCGTTCTTTGTTCATTCAAGGCGCCGAGTACTTCAAAACGTGCCCTGTGTGCTTTCACTCTTTGAGGAAGGCATTGGTAGTTCCGCTAAGGAAGCCACCGGGTCGGGGGATAAGATTATAAATGTCATTTAAAAAATGCCACGGTAGGTGACTAAAGAGAATAAAAAAATGGAGAGCAGGTGACTTTAAAAAAAAATAAGAGTGAATAAGGTAATTGAACAGAAGCAGAGAGATAAGGGGAACACAGGGAAGCGGGAAGGTTGAGGGCCGAGGGCCGGTGGGCAGGGGGGCCCGTAATCCCATAATCCTGGGCGGGCAGGCACGACGTAATTGGTCGTTAGTGCCAGTTTCCACTCTGAGGCCCGTCACTGCTGGAAAAACCAGAGCGCTGCCAAAATGAGAAACAGATAGCGGGTCCCATGCATCGGTTCAGATAAGTAGTCCCCCTCACCACCACCACCTTCTCACCTCCCCGCAGCCAGGAACACACTCACACACACACAAATGCATGTGTGTTTGCAGCTCCTCACATTCACCCTCCATTTCTGCGGCTCTACACTTGCCCTCCTCGTTCTCATAAGCCTTCCTCCTCTGTCACAGTGACTCACACACTCCATCTTTGGCAACTTTCTTTCTGGCACATGCACTCAATGAAGCACATGGGAGGAGGAGGGTGTGTGTGTGTGTGGTGTGGGGGGTGTTTGGAGTAATCAGAGGTGTGGACACCGCAGAGCCCGAAGCAGGAGGGCGAGGAAAGGAGGGTATCTGTGTGACCGGCTCTGTGGTTTTATTAACCCACTGACGGTGTCGGAGCCCGCAGGGGTGTGAGATTCTCTCAGGTCCCAGAGTCCGAGAGGAACGGATGAGGGAGAAACATGGGAGGGGCAGGAGGTGGTGTTGGTGGTGGTGGTGAATAATCTGGACGAGTCAAGAGGGCTAAATCTGAAGTCTAGTGAATCTAGTATTGCACTGAATACAACACATTGGACGTGACCATCTCTGTAGTCATAGCAACAAGGCAGTTTGTCAGCCGGATACCGACTGAGCGTGCACTGGGTTTACTTTCTGGCGAAACTACTAATTTTGACGATCTCGCGAGCAAATCGAGCAATTAGCTTGAATGTTTTCATAGGAAAGGCGAGTTTTGAACGCACCCAAAACCGTCATCAGCTGACAGCAGAAGGGTCCCAGGTCATGTGACTCTGACCTGGCTCAAAACCTTAATGACTTCCAAAAAGGCGGCAATTTTACATCCAAAGTGGATGCTTTGTCCTCGGACGAAAATATCAAAACACAATGCCGGGAGAAGGCCTAGTAAAAAATAAAGACTCTGGCATGAAGTGTGAAGTTGTGTCCAACACACCCAACATTCGCTGTCCACACAGGCTGCGCTTTCAGCCTCCGCCATGTCTTAAGGGAGTCTGACTGCTCAGGAAGTGGATGCTCAGCTTTGTTCACTGGCCAGTAACTAACTGTATCGCTCCACTATTTAGTTGCAGGCAGGTGGTGAATAATCCTGTTCAATCTAAAACAGCTGTCTGGAAATAAATGGTTGTGGGGGTGCGGGCAAAACCAAAACAACACGCATAAAGATGCTAAAACCCTCCTTTCAGCTCGCAAACAAGTCATTCTTGCCTAATTCGCCGTAGCCACAATTAAATCTTTTTTTTTTTTTTTTTCTGCAAACAGTTTTAAGAAGCACTTTATTTCGAATTGCGAGGATTAACTGGCTATTTATCTGCTGGACCGCGGTTAACCAGCCCCAGATTAAGGGGAGCCAAGGGGAATCCAAGCCCTGCCCGAAGTGTCAGGCGATACAACCTGGACCTCGTTAGGAGAATCTATTAGAGGTGAGCTTATTGGTCACCGGCTGAAAACACAGAGTGCTTTTACTTCCCCCGCTCCTCAGAGGAACGTGTCTAATGATTCCTCAGTGGGATAAATGAAGCTCTCTCTGAAGAACAATGTGTTTGAAGTGTAACTAGTGCTGGAGTAGCGCCCTCGCACGTGCAGGTTTGCCGAAAGATACCGCGGAGACTTACGGCGGGGTCACCGCAGGGCCGGGATCACGGGTCAAAGCGCGCCGTGATAAAATATACGCCTCGGCGGCACATAAACGTGTCACCCATGACCAGCGTGTTCACCTCTGCGCTCAGGCACCGAGAGCATTCGCATCTCCTCACTGACAAAGTAGATAAACCTCAGAGGGATGGGTTACGGTTGCAATACGTGTTAGCTTATAGGTAATATAGACATAATAAAGCTCTTCAAGATGCCCTTTCAGAATAGCTTAACTTAGCTTCCTCAGATGTTTATCAGCAAAGATTTAGCACACAACATTTTAGAACATTAAACAAAACATTGAATGTATGTAAAAAAAAATCATAGGTTTGAAAAAAACCCACACTCCAAAACAAAGATGATTTATTTTAGCACGACATTTCAAGCCGCAAAACCAACAGATATTCATCCATTCATCGATCGTCTACCGCTTGTCCCACTTAGGGTTGCGGAGGATGCTGGAGCCTATCCAGCATCGAGCGGGGTACACCTATGATTGGTCGCCAGTCGATCACCAGGAAACATATAAAAACAGACAACCATTCACTCTCTAATTCGGGGCATTTTTCCCAATCTTCCTGCTGCATGTTTTGGACTGTGGGAGGAAACCAGAGCAGAAACCATGCAGACACGGAGGAATATACAGAACTCCACACAGAAAGCTCTACTGTTGGAGTTGAACCAGGATCCGTTGTGCTGTGAGGCGCTAACCACTGCGCCATCAGGCCGCATATATCCACTATATGGCCAAAAGTATTGGCTCAACCATCCAAATAATCAGAATTGGGTGATCCAATCACTTCCATGGCCACAGGTGAGTAAAGTCAAGCACCTAGGCATGCAGACTGTTTTTACAAACATTTGTGAAAGAATGGGTTGCTCTCAGGAGCTCAGTGAATTCCAGTGTGGATCTGTGATAGGATGCCATCTGTGCAACAAATGTCGTGAAATTTCCTCACTCCTAAATATTCCACAGTCAACTATCAGCATTATTATGAGAACATGGAAGTGTTTGGGAACGACAGTAACTCAGCCACAAAGTGGTAGGCCACGTAAACTGACGGAGCGGGTTTAGCGGATGCTGAGGCGCATAGTGAACTTTCTACAGAGCAACTTTCTACAGAATCAATCGCTACAGACCTCCAAACTTTATGTGGCCTTCAGATTAGCTGAAGAACAGTGCGCAGAAAGCTTTATAGAATGGGTTTCCATGGCCGAGCAGCTGCATCCACGCCACACATCACCAACTGCAATGCAAAGCATCGGCTGTAGTGGTGTAAAGCACGCCGCCACTGGACTCTAGAGCAGTGGAGACGCGTTCTCCGGAGTGATGAATCGCACTTCTCCACCTGGTAATCTGATGGACGAGTCTAGGTTTGACGGTTGAAAGGACAACGCTACTTGTCTGACTGCTTTGTGCCGAGTGTGAAGTTTGGTGGAGTGGGGATTATGGTGTGGGGTTGTTTTTCAGGAGCTGGGTTTGGCTCCGTAGTTTCAGTGAAAGGAACCCTGAAAGCTTCAACATATCAAGACATTCTGGACAATTCCATGCTTCCATCTTTGTGGGAAAAGTTTGGAGCTGGCCCCTTCCTTTTCAAACATGAGCAAGCAAGGTCAATAAAGACATGGATGACAGAGTCTGGTGTGGATGAACTTGACTGGTCTGCACAGTGTCCTGACCAGAAACTGAGAGCCAGCCCTTCTTGTCCAGCATCAGTGTGTGACTTCACAAGTGCGCTTCTGGAAGAATGGAAGATATATATAGATATGTATATGTAAATAGAGATCTGTTGGTCAGATATTTATGGATGCACAGCCATCTGTATACATGCACAGATGTACAGTTATACAGTTGTACAGTGTATTTATAGTTGTTGAATCTTCAGATGTTTATGCGACACGTGCGCCATCCAATTGCCCCTCGGAGACAAATACAGTGATTCTCATTCCTCTTCTCTCTATATTTATATTCATATTTTTTATACAAATATCTATATGTCTGTATATATAGCATTTTAGTTTCAATATGCAACGTATTATACGCCGCTAACTTTCAGCATTCAGCTGGTTATAATTCTAGTCCAATCTGCACAGTGCCAAATTGTCACCTGTTGATGTGAAAAACGACAATTGAAACGATAATGTTGTATTCGACGGTGTGTAAATTGTGGGAGGGTTTTAGAAATCTGCTTTAATAACAGCAAGTTAGGGGCTGAAGGTCAGTCAGGAGCAATAACTGGGCTGTTTGGACAGTTTGAGTCAAACAGCTACTGGTCAAACTTAAGCTTGGAAAACGCCTTTGGTGAATACTAAATATAGACATAACTAAACAGGTCATCCGCAAATCATATTTCAGGCACCTTTGTGACCCCAGATGTTTAGGAAACTCCATATTGATACAATGTGATTTACTGAGAGCTGAGTCATACTGTCACACATTGCGTGACTGCGTAAAAACAAAACACACCTCAGCAGAAAGCCGTGTATCTGTTGCATGTTGTGCACACATTGCTTTAAAAAAAAAATCTGTTTATTTTGAGAAAATCAGATCGGCAGCATTTGTGGCAGAAAAAAAAACAACGAAATCCTGACTGAACCGTCAGAAGGAAGTTTTAGTGTAATCTGTCCTGAAAGTCTGGTTTCACTGTCACTCACTGCAGAGGTTCTTGTGAAAAAATGGGATGTTTCGATCACATTCTGTGCTCACGTTCACTCCTCCCATTACAGTGACTGAACAGAGTGAATAGGCCACTTGTGTCCTGAAGGAGCGAGGGGCGGGGGTGGGGGGTCAGGGGCACAGAGTGACAAAGAGAAGGGGGTCTTATCGTTTTGTGTCTATGCTATATCTGCTCTCCTGGGAAAATCAATTAAAAGAGGTGAACATTATTGATCTATATCTATTATCTTTAGTCCACAAAAATAATCAATGCTGATAAGAGGTTCGATAAAGCGTAATAACACAGACTCAGACGATACAGTAAAATCCCATTTTCCCACAAGCCTGCCAAGTGTGCAGTGGAAGGAAATCCTTTCCATTTTCAGGTCAATTAATCTTTCGGGGGCAAATGTGTTTTTAAACCAATCTCAACAATTCAGGTCAAATGAGGCATTTTAGTTTAACCTTTAAACGCAGGTCAGTGAGCAACCACAATCACTCAGACAAATCCAAAGAAGCTGCCGCATCCTGGACTTTCGGGATTCAACTGGATCGGAGTTTCAATCTGTTTTCCAGCATGGTGTTTACCGTGTGGCTCCAAAATTCTAGACATGTCATTCCCGCCGTAGGCTGTCCTGTCAAACTTGTTTATAACCGATGTTTTTTTACGATGATGCCAAGTCTCAGCCGTGGATTACCGAAATAAAAAATGCTTCCATCGGTAAGAGTCAGAGATTCTCCTCGTAAGGACCTTCTTACGAATCCGTTGCTTTTTTTTTTTACACATCCGGAACTTAAAAAAATGTAAAAACACTCTGGACGAGATTAAGAGTGCAGGGTCACTGGAAACTTCAGCTGATATGCCGTAAGCGCTAATTACCCACAATGCAACAGACTTATCTGCGCCATGTGACCCGATCAGGGTAAATTAGTTGGGACGCCGCCGTCCTCTGAGCTGGACCTGTTTTTTTTTTTTTTTTTCCCAGGGCTTCAGAGGAGAGGCCAGCCGTGCATCCGTCCTCACCGTCGCCGCTCTACCCTTCGTTTCCACCGCCAGCCTAATGGCCCCCCTCCTCCCCCCCGGCCCCCGCAGCACAGATCCCTGCCTCATTAAGTCAGTTTTAAAAGGAAACCTCACCTTAAATGGGAACGGGGGTTTTAACCACCGTGTGGGAGAGACTTCACTTTTCGGTGATTGTGAGAAGGTGAGAAGGGGGGTAAAAAAAAAAAAAAAAAAAAAAGCTGTCGGGGACATCAAAAAAAGATCTTCTATCAAAAACTTTTATACTCCCCCCAAAAACCCCAC
>CAAKHD010005146.1:74818-100551 GCA_901007705.1 Fistularia tabacaria | reverse complement strand
GAGGAGTAACACGAATGAACTGAGAGGGAACGGGATTTACAAAGACACACGGGGGGGGGGGGGGATGCAATAAATTACGTCCCGCGGTAAACACAACGTGGACACGGTTCTCGCTTATTTCTGCTCAAGGATCCGGTTCAGATTAAAATTTCAATCTCGACTAAAACAACTTAAGAGTGTCTGATGCCGCGCGTGTATTTTACTTTTGAGGCATCAAGAGCAAGACACTGCAGCTCTGGGGAAAAAAAAGACATAGAAACCCCGCAGGGGAGTAAAAAGCCTGGATTTTTAAGATCAAATGCCTCTTTCCCCCTCCGTTGTCTTGGGCCGTTATAGACACCGTCACTGGAGCGACAGCCGGGAGAGAGCGCAGACAGACGGTAGCATCTATTTATTACTGTTGCCTAAATGTAGAATCGGTCACTGTGGCAGGGGCAGTCGGCGATTCACCTTGATTGGCCATGAAATTATGACGGATGATTAAAATATGAATAGGGCCGGGGAGGGGGGAGCCGCATGTTAGAAAGCACAGTAAAAATCTTTGATATTTACACTGAGGAAAGTGAATACATTCAGGCAGCAAAAAAGGAGAGGAGGGTGTCCTCTCCTTCGTTTCGAGGTACATTTGGCACTGCGAAATACTCAACCCGTCCCTCCGCCCTCCCGGCATCGGTCCTCTTTCCGATCCCCTCCCGTCCCCTCGCTCGCGGGGGGCGGGGCGGAAGGGGGGGATTCTGACACCTGCACGTCACCTCTGCTCTTGCAAATTATTCATGTGATACGGGGGGTGGGGTGAGGAGGAGGTGGGGGGGGTTGAAGTGGTAAACGTCAAATGCTGAAGTACGGGGTCGACTGTCCTGTGACTGCCCGTTGATAAGACAGGAAGCGGGGCAGATCCAGTCCCCCCACACCCACCCCCACCCCCCTGTGTCGCCTGCTGCTGCAGACAGCAGAGGTCTTTGGTTCAGAAGGCACGTGTGCGCATGTCTCCACAAAAACCCTCCTGTAGCCCCCCCTCCTTCAAAATAACCTCCTTTGATATAAAAACCCCAACCATGTGAAAGGCCACGTGGACACTTCAGGGAGCTCTCTCTCTCTCCATGCGTTTCCAAGCTTCATGATTCGTAGTCCATTTGGAAAGGCAGACGGAGACAAATGCGGATGAGACCTCAGATACCGTTGGTCAGGTCCGTGATGACGTTGGCCTTTACTAGCTTGCGGAGGAACTCCTTCTCCTTAGATATGTTGTGGGTCCATGACTGTGGAGAGGAAGAACAAACGCACAAGGTCATTCGTGGTGATCTGAACTGACCTGCGAGGAGAGAATCTGAAATAAATGCCTATATTTTTGAGGTCACGTTCAACTGCTCTTCTATTTGACTAGCAAACATGTCTGAATGACAGCCTTCCCATATATATATATATATATATATATATATATATATATATATATATATATACACACACACACACACACACTCACACACACATATGTGAAGCCATACTGGGACGGTCTCCCTCCTCGCTACGTGTGAGGCTTCGGTCTAGTGGGCTGATATGAAGCAAGAGTCAGTGGTTCCTGTGGGATGCTCTGGGATGCGAATACAAGGAACGGCCAGAAAGCAAACGAAGGCGGCAAAGCGTGGAGGAAGAGACGGATGCACAGAGGGGAATTGAAGGAAAAATAAGGAAAGCTAGGTTGGGCCCTGCAAGACACGGACTTTGTTTAAGGCTCCGAGGCCCATCTGGGTCAGACCTACTGCAAATGATGACTTAAAGGAACAATAAGCTACAGTTGTACAGGAACGCAACAAAGGAAACAGGATTTGGGTGTTTTAAGCCCAACTGAAATATATTTGGTTTCTGCAGTCTGACTTTTCACTTTGCAATCTCTGTTTTTTTTTTCCTTTTGAGGGTGGGGCATAGCTGGAGGCAATACATGTCACCTGAACTAGTTTGGTAACACTAGCAATTTAACACATTTTGTAGGCTTGTATAAGCAGTGGGAGATGGAAATGCTGCTTTATCTGAGTGTGTACACTCAGTCGCTGTCAAGCCATTGCACAAGACACTTGAATAAGTGGACCCACAACTGTGGTGAGGTCGGTAGAGGAGAGAAAGTTTGAAAGTGTGCGTCAAACCTGAAGTTCACTATCGTTGCAGCGATGTAAGCGTAGCGGAGGCTCTGGTGAACTCCAGCCATCATCAAAGATACCCCCCTTAAAACCCACAACAATCCCCTCCTCAAAAACCCACAACATGGGGGAGGCAATGATTGACAGGTGAGGCATCAGGGGCAAAGTGCCAAAGCATAAAAACTCAACAGTCTCAACCAATTGTGATTGTGATTTGTTGGCAAGTCGTGAAAAGAACAACCGAGAGATTTAAAAATATGAATATGAAACTAAGTTCCCTTCAAGTTACTTTTATGTCTCTGTCTGAGAGCTTGACATCCCACAGAACTTATATGGAGCGACGCGTGTGGCTGCCGTCGTGTTTCCTGGGACCCGACTCGCCTCTTCTTCTGGCCCAGATTTGCTCTTGACCAACTACTGTGGGGAAACAGCATTAGCTGTTAAAAAACTAACTTGTTTTCATTGAAACCAGCGGCTGGCTGAGGCTGGAAGTGAGGTTAATGAGAGTGAATGGAAAACAGACACGTTTCGGGTCATCACACCCCAACAGTGAGTTGAAACTCGCTGAGGCCTGCGGAGAAGGGTGTTAATTCTCTGTGGGTTCGTACTAGGAGTGACCTTTTTCATATAAACAAAGTCATTCGAAGCGTTGTTGATATCAAAATATTGACCGTAGCAGCTTTGGCTGAATCATTTCCATACCTTTGTTTTCTCTTGGTTAATGCGTCAGGGGATAGAATTTAAAAAAAAAAAAATTTTAAATGGTGTCTCATGCAGCACAGTGAGGGATCTCGGCAGCAGCGCGCTTTTCCGAATTGATGAAAAATGACTTGTTATTCATTCCTTGTTGTGGTTTGTACAAGTGACTTGTTATCCGTGGATCCTTGGAGCATCCGTCCGGATGGGAAACAGACTCTTTCGCAAAAAAGCTGGAAATAATATGCGCTTCACTTTTCTGGGTTCAGAAACTCAAACAAGCCCTGGAATGGCAGCGGTTAAGTGTTCCACGCAATAAAGCCAAAACTCTTCCCGATCATTAGCCATGTGTGGCTGACGCTGTTGATGAAGATGATGATAATAAATGCCAAAAAGTTCACCGGGAGTTTAGAGAAAGGTTATCATCATATTGAGGTCATGGTTTACACATGTCAGCGCGCGGGTGACATCTTTGATTCCACTGGGCTTCAGTGTAAACACTGGGAGGAGGACGTGGCTGGCAGAGAGCGGAGAGATCTGCCCAGATCATTTACAAAATGTTTGTTGTCACAAATCGAAGACGGTCAGCGTGTCGCTGCGGTCGCTTCTAATGAAGATGGAGCATTTAAACATTTCATCCTTCTGAGTTTGTGGTTTGGAATTCAGTCTTGGGAATATTTGGGTTTTGGATTGTTTTTTAATCATTTTTTGTATTTCCAAAGATCCCGACGGAGGTGATGAAAATATTTATATTACGGTCTCGGCGAGTAGAAAATGTAACTGAGGTATTTTGTTTGATGTGTACCACCTGCTTCTGTTCGCCGTTGGTTAGAACTCAGCTGCTAACCGGCAACGAAGAGGAGGGGTGATCTATGAGCTGCACAAACTGCTATTTACTCATTGCTTATTTACTGATCGCGTCACTCTGGGATTTAGGTCTGATAATGAAAGTTCAAGGGGGTGGGAAATGTATAATAGAATGACTGTCAACGGATCTGGAAGCTGTTTTTTGTGGAATACCAAGGCTCTGATACAAAAGAAATTAAAAGACAATGGAACGATGAGAAGTAATTCCATTCCGTTGTAATTTAAATACTTGCTTATTTCCATTTATTTTCTCCACAATCATTGTGAGATTTCTCACTAGTTTGGCTTCTCAGTAATTTTCAGGCAATACCTTGCTAATTTCTTGGAGAATTTCCCTTGTGTTTTTTTTTTTTTTAATTTTTTCCCCAAATCAATTTTTTTTTATTTTCTATGGTCTTCGTAATTTAATCTTGTTATTTTTCCTCCTGATAGTCAAAATAATAAATAGGAAGAAAATGTTCAGTGCATTAGCAAAAAAATAAAATAAATACAACAATAACAAACAGTCATATATGTCTGGGTGTGGAGACAGCCAGATTAAGCGTCAAATTTCTGATACAAAAATGAACTGTTGCTTTTCCCAGAGTTTAAGGATATTCAGTACATGGTCCTCTGGCCCCGTCAACAGAAATGCGTTCATTAAATGTATGACGATAATTCAGAGACCGGAGGCTTGAAAAAAAAGTGTGCTTCAATCACCATGCAGTGTTAATAAAGGTCCAAACTGCCAGATCACGTGATGGGAAAAGCAAGTCTGAGAGAAATTCCTATGCTCGATAGGAGCTTCAGACTGAGCGGTGAATCCTTGAGGGTGAAGGTCTTTTGGCTGCGAGCCACATTCTCCTCTCCCCTCCAGAGGGAAACCACCACTCCTCTTAGATCAGTGTGTTTAGTTCTGGTGTCTTCCTCTCTGATCCCACTGAAGAGTAACACATTGTTCTCTTTGCTTTGACAGAAACACCTGACTTCACTTTCCAATTTGCCATTTCACTTCTCAGACTGAGGACTCTTGCTAAAGGAACCTCGGATGTTTCTATGGCAAACCTACTGTAGATGTCTCTCGCGGATGTTTCCGACTAACCTCTTTGATGGCGGACATCTTGACAGTCTCGTAATAGTGCAGTGGGGCATGGGGCGTGTTCATGTCGTAGCCGAAACCAGCCACCGCCACCTCATCACAGTTGTGCAGTGCCATCGTTATGGCGACTGTCCCCAAAGTTGGAATGTTCTGCGGTGAGACAGAGACATGGCGGCTGTCAGATTATCACAGATCATACTCAAAGACAAGTAATAAGACCCAAACCCGATACGGTTTAATTCTCATACTATTTGAATCCTCTTAACCCATCTAAGGGACCCATCTTTTACCTCTGCGGCTAGCAACGGGGTGATTAACTTGCCGCCACCCTAGCTTCAACACGGCGCTTTACAGAGCTGACCTGTGCTTCCCTCTTGCATTGTGTTGCCGAAGATCTGGAGGTGGTACAGATTTTCTGTGCAGCCGAAGAAAAAGGGGGCACAGAAGAAAGAGTGAAGGGAGGCCCCATTTAAATCATTACCCTGATTTGCAGCCCTCGGGGTAGGTGGAGCTGAGCCGGCAGCTGGCCAGCCCCCTACTGTGTGTTCTAATACTGATTAATTCGCACGCGCTCACTCTTGTACACAAAACCTAAACATCGGTATTACAAATAGGGCCACTCATTAATTTGCACATGCATAAACATATTGTGAGACGGTCAGGGGAGAGACGGGAGAATGCTCTGGGGGAAGGAAAAGATCAAATGATAAAAATCCGCAGCCCGCATTGGATGAGACAGCATTGCAAACACGCAGAAACAAAGACAAATGTGCGCACACAAATGACCAGGCAGTCCTTTTCTCTCTCTCTGTCTCATACACACAGAGGCCAGATGCCCACATGTTGAACACATGTTGAGTTCATTAAAACGGGGTGTTCTGGTGGCCCCAAAGGGCAGAGGTATGGTGATACACTCCTCATGTCCCCTCTAATTCTCTCACAATATTCTATTTTCTAGGGTCCATAACACCGGCCCGCACGCCACTGATACAGCAGGCTCCGATCGGGGCACACATGAATCTGGGGTCAAGTGCATGACATCAACTGGTAAAGTTTGGACTGAAATGCCGTGTGATATGAAAGTCAGGTTACAAAGGTGTATCCAAAGGTCAAAAATCCAGGGACGCCTTAGCTTTTCCTTCATGATGAATATTCTTTGTCCCATGTTGTCTTTTAAAAATGCTGGCAAGCTACTATTCTGAGACTCAGGGCCTTTCAAAGGCAACCATACAAAAGCGCTCAGGTGAAGAGCAGTTCATGTGCAGCCTTAAAACTAGGCCATTGTACTTACAATAATTATGCTTAAGAGTTCAGGACCCTGTTCAGGAAAGCGCCTACAGTTAACGTTGCCCTTAAATTTTCATTTCGACACAAAAAGAAGAGCTGAATTAATTTCCCATGAGGATTTACCGAGGGTGTTATATAGAGCACTAATTCTTAAGTGTGTGCTTTTACTTTATCTACCAAAGGATTCCCTTACGCAGTGCCAGAAATTCCACTGCGACAATTTTCCTCAGAAAACTTGAAAGACACCTAATCTGGTCCCTTAAAAGTCAAATAATTTGTAGAAAGAAAAACAAAGCCTGCTTTTGCGTCGACCGTTTGCGCAGCGCTCCCCAAATCAGTTCCTTTGCCGAAGGAAACATTTTTCCTCCGGGGAAAAAACTCTAACGCGAAACTTTGAGGTTATTTATCCAACTGGGGCGCAAATCCCTAATCAGAACTTCTCCATGAAAAAGTCCATGATACAATACTATGAGAGACACACAGACTCCAATGGCGGCTTTGGGTTTAGAGTACTAATGACAATAATGAATGCCGTGAATAATGGCGAGGTCCCCCTGACAAAGGATTATTAAGTGCTTGTCCACTTGCGTGTGTCTTACCCCTTTGCCCATCAGGCCATTGTTGAACGGGAGGCCAATGAACTGGAAGGCGGCCTCCTGGATGAAGTAGGGATTGAGGATTCTCATCTCAGCCGGCTCACGAGGTACGTTATGGGCCACTGACTTCCAGAAACCCTCCGTGCCCCTCTGCGTGATGGGAAAAACATGCAGACGCGGCGACACAGACAAAAGAAAACAGACAATTAGTCTTTAACATGAACAGCATTTACCCAGCGGTCAACACAAAGTGACAGGCAATAGATGACATCTTCACTCCAGACTGCCGACTGCGATATACCAGTCCAACATCAAAGTGAGAATATCTTGTGTACGGCTGACATAAAACACAAAGCAAACCAGGAGCCAGACCCCTTCCAGCACTGATTAGGAAAATGGTTTTTGGGCCTTTAATGGATGAAGTCAAGGTGAGGGGCTCTAGGACATCAGTAATTATGGCCCTCGCTCGGAGCCGAGACCAGCAGTGGGTGAGGGGAGCAGCTGTCTTGGGGTGTTGACAAGGTAAAATTTTACAGTCCCCCCCCCCGCACTTTGGACTTTCACTAGTTGTGATTTATGGGGGTTAATATTAAAATGAGCGTAACTGGTACAGTTAGCACCATTATTTGTCTTTATTGTAGTGTTCGGGTTAAATGTAAGGCACAGAAGTGTTAGCTTCACTCCTTATTTTTTCTTCACTCCAACTCATTGGCGATCAAACCGAGACAATGAAAGAAAAATTGCAGATATGTATGTGGGTACCGGTGACTAACTTTAAGAATGTTAAACCGTGTTTCCACCATCTGACTCCAGAGCGGGATTTTCCTTTCTGCTGGGTTGAAACATTATCCCTCACCAACACCAGGGGGGTTTGGGGGGGTTAAATGTGGCATCAGAAGGGAAACGATACAAATCACACCTTGGCCCGAGGGGTGCTGTGGAGCCCAGGCAATCATCATTAGTCGCCGGGGCAAACTGTCCGGCGGGCAGGCACCTGAATAAAATCATTTAACTCTAATGACCAGCACTAGCTTGAGTATGTCAAACCGGAACACCCACCGAACGTATGGATTCTTAAGATGTGAAAGTGCACCCGCCAAAATTTGCAGCATGTACATAAAAACAAAGATCACCCCTCCATTCCACTTTGTAGCTTTGTCTCTGTCAAATGCTTAACAAAATGAACATGTAACAAACTAGCGGCGATTGACTTCCTACAAGGGATAAAGCCAAGAGGATTAGAAGATGTGAAAGGAAATCACCTGTTCAAATAGTAGAAGCACTCTCTCGTCTACCTTTGATACAGCCGTGCACAACTGTGTGTGTGAGTGTGTGTGTGTCTATGTGTCTGTGTTGGCAGAGGCAGTAGCAACAAGTCTCTTGGCTTTGTGGCTACAACAGTGGCGGCTCTTTTTGAACACAGGCCCAGATCTGTGCCTTCGGCAAGCTGTAACAGGAACAGCAGCTCATCTCTCCTGTCAACACAGCTTGTGTTTGCCAGGAATCTATTTAGCAGTGCTGTTTGGATGTGTGCTTGTCTGTGTACGCCGGATAAAGAGAGAGTGATGCGCCCCCCCCCCCTTTTATTCGAGGAAAGAGAGCGGCGAATGACACACAACACACACGCCCCTTACTTTTCACGGCAATGGTCTGACATGTACATCAGACACGAATGTCTTGGGGCGGGGATCCCTTTGATGACATTCAGATGACTAGTTAGGTGCAGGTGGCTTTTGAGAAATGTAACAGCAATTAGTATGTAAGTGTTTGGGACTGCCAGAGTGAACCCTGGTTGTGCGTTTGTGTGCGTGGGGGGGTGTTTACAGTAGATGTCACCAGCTCATATGACAGGAAAAGTTTGTAACACTCTGCGCTCATTAGATGGCTCCCACCAGGGTGGTTGGAGACAGGCCCTTGGCTCAATCTACTCCGGAGTTTGGTTGCGGGCGGCTACCGGGTATTTATCTTGAATTGAAAAAATGTGAGACAGATTTAATGAAAACCCAGTGAGCTGTATCAGGTTAAATAAAGGCTAAAGCAACTTGTGAAAGAAAGACAATTGAGCTGTTAAAGCTGAAAATCATAAGTGAGGAGCGCCACTCAAAAGCTCTCGCAAACAGCCTCGAGGGAACAGGATGTGGCTTCCTCTGTGGCCTGACCGCTAACCCCTGTGCGAGTATGTGCTAGCTTGTCCAGAGGAACACCTCCACGTTAATGGCGCAAGAACAGACGGAACAGGAAGCTGCAGAGTGGTCCGACACCACTTACCGAGCACCCCCGACACACACACACACACACACACACACACACACACACACACACACACACACACACACACACACACACACACACACACACACACACACACACACACACACACACAAATGCACAAAAGGAGAACTAAAAGTGTGGCTCTGGCGCTTAGGCTGTTGCTAGGCTGCGGCCCAAGAGGAAATGGCTGTTTCCCGTCTCCTTCGACTACCTTGTGGTCAAATTGGGCTGGATTATTAGATTTAAGTGTGGGCGTACGGCCGTGGGCTTCAATAAAGCACCTGTTAAAACAAACTTTAACAGGGACACGTAATTGCGATTCAAGAAGAAATCCGTAGCACTCAGTGCCACTTGCAGCCTGGCCGTTGGTGGCCGGGTCAGAATGCCTCTCTAACACATTATCATTACGGCATCTCTCTCTATCACACAAATGTAGGGCTTGAGCGTAGATTCTGGAACAGACATTGCCTAAAAAATATCTCAATCTGTAGGTGAGCAAGTGCCATGCCAGTGCAGAGATGCTGGGAGTCCTGAGGCAGGACTGTACAACTTCCCAACCCCTCCCCCCAGTTATCTAACCAGGTTACACACAAGAAGTCAATTTATCTTTTGCCACAAACAGCTCTAAGGTTTACACAGGAAGTTCCTTGGTGCCGCCGAGTTCTACTTAAGCTGTGTATCTTAATACAGGTCATTAAGAAACTGTAATAATAACACATTGATACATGTTGATAGAATATGCAGGGGTTAATATGGATATGCTAACCATATACTCGAGTTTTTCAAGGGGCTGGTTTCAGATTGGCGGTGCCGTTCTTGCCAGTACATTTAAACACACGTGCTAATTGACTCAAATGAATCACAGAAAAAACTCATTTTGAAAAAATCCCAAAGCGTACCGGATGATCGTGCGCAAAAGTCAGCAAATAATACATTTCTAACTTAAGAGGATGAAAAAGTCCCATTTCACTAGGAATTCCCACTGATTAAGACTCAGTGACAAAAATATCTTCACTTCTTAAAATGTGAGCCAAAATGTACAAGTGAAATAAGAGTATTACATCCTTGAGTATAACATTTGCGGTCTTCTTTAGTCATACTCTTTTATAAAATGCTTAAGATAAGAATCTCAGTCTCTACTCCACATTTTAATGAACCCGACATAAGGGCACAATGACGTCTTTATTCCTTGAGGTTGCTAAAACCCCCATCGTCACACACCCACGCGCTAAAAACAAGGTTCGACGCCGCTTCTGCATTAAAGCGAACTCCAAGTCAGCCTCGAGAAAGCTGAGGATCAGAAACTGTGGTAAGCCTTAACAAGGAATAAAAGCCAACATTGTATGATTTGGATTTAAGGCACTTTATGGCGAGTTTTTGCAGAAATATTTGTTCTGATAATTTTATTTAAGCCTTATTTAAGCCGCAGTAGATCTAACTGTCCCGTTGGACATTTATTAGAGTTTTAAATGTTATCTTTGCCACACTTGCGTGAAAGGTAGGGTTTGCCTGCATTGCATCTTTAAAATTTTCGGAGTGCCTCAGCAGGAACAGTCCAAAAAGTAACAAGCTTTGGCTGTTTACAAGCAGATGCGGTGTGTTTGGATGTTCACCCTTTCTAGAGACTAAAAGCAAAGCTAAACTAGTTTTGATCATTCACCCTTGTCCCGCAAATTTTGTAATTGCGATGCGGAATTGTTTCAATCCCCCCTTTAAGTGCATCTATGTTAGTGTATTCTACCAGAACAGATGCTTTCGCAAACATTAAGTTTATTTGTAATGCAATTCCACAGCTGCGGGGAAAACAAAAAAAATCCCCGTTGTACAAATCATCAGCAAAGGAGTTTAATGCTCTGGATTAGAGCTAGACAATGTCAGTGGGTCAAGAATATTCAAATCAAGAGAATTGAGGGATCAAACCAATGGAAATGGCTGTGAAAAAAGAGACGAAAAAGAGAGAGAAGTTTAAGAGCAAGAGAAACTGACCAAAGATAGAAAATGTACCGCATTTGAAAAGGTAAGTCAATACTGTAGCTCCACTTAAAGTATGTATTGACTGACACCAAGCTGTACAAAGCTGCCAAAATATTGTTGTGTTGTGAAAGACTTCAGTTAGAACAGGTTTAATCACGATGACAAATATTAATTTACACTTGTGAAAGTGTAACCCATGCCTCCACCTACACTGAGTATACCCAGATAAGAAATGGCTTGGTTCGTGGAGTCTGGGCTTATCAGACTTCTCGTTTATTTTCAGTGTGGTTCTGTTTCGGGACAGATCCTCTGAAATTGAACTCAGCGCAGAATAAAGCACGCCAGCCAGGATAAGTAAACAGAGCTCAGTATCCCTGCGCAAAAATGAGACGACATGCTTTATTTTGGCAGGGCGAAGAACAACAAGTTGGACATCAGCAGGAATTTTACAGGTGGTTATAAAGTCCTGCGATATTAATCGAAACAAAAACAAATGCCACATCTTGGGATGTTGGGTACAAGCAGCAAAATCAACCGGCAGACACTTTGTTTGACCGGTTGTGTATGTTATGGTATAAAACGGAATCTTGCTGTGTAACGTCTTCATGTGCATGAAAATAGAGAGCTGTTCTTTCTTCCTTGACTGACAACCATTGGCTAATTTGCATTCCAGTCTTGTAAACACCTGTCTGAGGATGTGGTTGAATGAGGTGATGTTTATCAAGCAGATTAAATCAGTGATGTGGACTGGCTGCCGGAAGGTAGACTTTAGGCAATTTAGAAGCTAAAACGGCAGCCACGAACTACAAACGATCTCAATTAGCTGTGTGTACATGTTGGGCTTTCGGAGGTTCACAGGGAAGCATCTCTTCAAGAATGTGGCCAGCAGAGGAGAAACTGTTTCAGCTTTTTGCCAAAGAAGGTGGTGAATGGCAATCCACACATAAAAACAAAATACAGTATCTACATATATTTTCATGGTTTCTTCTTTCCTGACTTTTTTTCGCCTGTGTTTTAACCCCCTCATCTTTCGGCTTGGCAGCGTGAAACATCGGACTCTTTACTGCTCAGCCAGTCCACTGAAAGGTACTTTATTGTGGTGATTTTACCAGTGGACTGGTTGAGGACACGACAAATGGTCCATTTAATGATCGATTTTGACCTGGAAATGTTATTAAACTCGCATAGATACTTAATTAGCCAACATCCATTGCATTAGAAGCCCTGACTGAGGAAATCAGGGTTCAGGTTGGAGTGTTAATCATCTCTGGCTAGCTAGGTGACTCATTTCTGAAACACAACCCTCGTGGTAATCAGTGACATCCGGACCCTATGTTAGTCCCTTTGGTTCATGTTCAAAATCCATGTTTACAAGTATGTAAATGTTTATGAATACATGTATGCATGGTACTTTGAGCTTCTGCACAGATGTCAGGGCTTAAAAACAAGTGCCCTGTACCTGGTTATAATGCTTTTATCTTGGCTAGAACGGGAAGTTCCATCCATGAAATGAACAGCATTATTAGATGACAATGTTTATGATAGAATTCTGAGCGGGAAAAAGAATGTTGTTGATATGACGGCAAGTTCCAAGTACTTCAAGTGCTATTTTGGTTACCGATGGCACAGACGAATCCTGCGATGGCAATAGCGAAGTGCAATGTTTATAAACTATTGGCTTCATTACAATATTTTGATGCTTTTAGTAAAGACCTCTGCATTTATTTCTATCGAACAAGAAGTACACACTTCCTAAAATTGTCTTCATCCATCAGTTATCTTTCAGGGGCCTGTGGAGAGCACAGAGAGATCCTGTAAACAAACAGGAGAGAAAGAACACCGACACTCTACCTTCCAACCCCATGTTTACCACTGGCTGTATATTCTTCACTGGCTCTGTTTGAAAATATCCCAACATGTACAAACAACTGCGGCTGAGTGTGCATGAACTGTGACTTTGCGCCGTTGTTAAAGGGAATATCAAAAATTAGACACAAATGAGAAAGATGGCAAAAATCATGTTTGAGCGCGTGTGTGTAAACAGCGTGTAAACTGGGCAATCAACCGTCCTGCAGCATGTGGAGTCAGAGTCTGGAAGCGGCGCAACACGGCCGCAACTCAGCAGAAAAGCTGTGATGTGGGGAGCAAATAGCCTTTTACATGGTATCAGGACTCCCTCCTTTAAAGAGCAAATCTAGGTCAGATCTCAGTCCAGTGTGCCCTAAAGTTTAAGATCCTGTGTGTGTGTGTGTGTGTGTGTGTACACACATATACGTGTACACGTATACGTGTACATATACATATACGCGTGTGTGTGTACACCCCCAACACACACACACACACACACACACACACACACACACACACACACACACACACACACACACACACACACACACACACACACACACACACGTATATGTATATGCATAAGAGGGACAATGTTCCAGTGTACTAAGCTCTAAATAGAAGAATGTGAAAATTGCCTCACTTATTTAAACTCTCTTCAGCCATATAAAACAGCTGTAGGCATCAGAGAGGCCACAATTGTCCAGGGGAGTCAAACACGCTGACTGGTGGGTGAGCGAGATACCGGCGGCGGCGCAGCCGCGCGCAACCCGCTAACCTTTTTAAGAAGGAGAAATGCGCCTCGCTTTCAAGACCACTGGAGGAGAATGAAAAAGGGGCCTTGCGTCCCCTCCAGCGGTCAACATGCAGGTCACACGAAGAAAAACCCACCGGAAGGGCGGCCGTAAAAGCTGTCCACGCTTACATTCAGTCCAGAGCAAAGCAAGGGATGCTCCCTGCTATTACTTGAGTAGCTGGAATCCCAGCGTACAATGAAGTTGCAGTCGCGCCTGCTCAAAAGGTGCCTCCGACAGCGGCGGGCTGTTGTGTGGGTAGTTATACCCTGAATTGCAAAAGTTGCGTGAAATGTGTCGGTGAGTGCATGGAAGGCAGATGCACAGATAAACAGCGCAATGTTTATGTTTCCACTGCATTAGGTCTTTGCCGGGAGTGTGTTAGATACAATAAGTCACGGATAAGAATCTTTTGACGGGACCTCAGTTCTTTTCAAGTTGCAGTTAAGACTCAGAAACCTCACTTTCCATTGTATACAGCTATTGTTGCCATGGTTTCGCACGTTTTGTTTTGTTTGTGAAAAAGGTCACCAAAGCTGCTTCTTGTGTGGCGACTTAGCGCGCTTAATTCTACTCACCACACAATTAAAAGTACGGGGGGCGGCGGGGACTGGCATGTTTGCTTGTGATCTTTAAATATACAGTTATAATAAAGCAGGAGGAATTAGGATGGTGCTACTGGAATATAAACGAGACTACTGTACACAGAAAGGGGAAAATTCCTTCCAGGCACACCTGCTCATTCACAAGTAGATGATCCATCAAGAAGACTAACAGTTGATGGCAATGCCGAGAATCGTGATTTATTTTAAAATTTCTGACCAACTTGGCTCCCCATTAACAAAATAACCTTTCCAGAGAGAACCGCGAGGCCTGCAAGGTTAAACTGCTCATCGGCCTTCCAGTTTTCATGCCAAAGGTAGGTTCATTAAAGCGGACTGCACAAGGAGAACAATGGTGTTTATGATGGTAAGATAACCGTGGCGTGAATAAAAATAAAAGCGGGTCAAATGCGGGTTCCTGCACATCTGTCAGTTCTCCTCGACCGTACATCATCAGGCACAAGCCGACTTGATTTCCAACTCATGAGAAACATTCTTCCTTCCCTTGGTAGATCAAAGGGTGCTGAGTTGGACGCCAGGGGCCAGATCAATTATCCCAGCCAGCCATTTCCACTGTCCTCTCCATCTGACACACCAGAAAAATCTGGGCCCTATCAAAGGCTGAAGGGGCCATCAGCCAACCAACCAGGCTATTTTCCTCCATTTTACTTTACAGTTACCTTCCACTGCTCATTTTCTTTTCCGCCCATCATTATCCATTACCTCTATTTTACTTTATCCTTTTCATCTATCTTTCCTTTGTTCTTTAATCAAACTTTACACCATTACTTGCCAATTCATACCCTTTCCATCCTGGACTCTAATAGTATTCTCCTTTTCCATTTTTTTGTCTCCCCAATAATGACCCGTGTATTACGACAAATGTCACCTTATAAAGATTCCGTCTGGCGGCTGGTTGCAGAGTGTCGAACAGCTGCGCTGGAAAGTAAAACAGATTTCCCCAATCTTGGGTTTCCCCAATTAGAAATGAGCCATCCTTCACCAAAGGGGAAGAAACAATAGGGTGGCTGATCGATCCTGCATGTGCAGAAAACACCATCGGGGATTAAGCGAATAAATTAGCGAAGGTTCGCCAAATCTAGTTTCACGCGACAGACAATGTTTAAGAACTGAGCAGTTTGCAGTGCATTTCACCCTGAGCCTCCACTTTTCCACGTGACAGGGTTAAAATGATTGATTGGTCCTGCTTCACCCGAATCATTCAAATATTAGTGCTATCGCTGGCAGAAAAAACAAGAAAGAAACAACAGCTGCTACAAAATCCCACCCGAGGCAATCATCCACATCAGATTCCTTCCAGTTAAAGTGCTTTATTTTTGCCACTGACAAAGCTGCCATCTAGCTGACACAGCTTAACGTCACAGAGTCCTGTTTGTTTGCACATTTAGGAATTTTGTCAACAAAAAAAATGTGCGATATTTTACTTAGCTCTTGATGGATGACCTGCTAGCACGGGGACACGCTGAAGGTAAAGTTGAAAGAAAAAAAACACAGAAACAAATGAACTCTTGTAGCACCCCTTACTTCACACCACGTCCACACCGTGTTGGCAGTGACCAGTCCAATAGCAGAACCAATTCTACTCAACAAAGCATTCTTTCCCGAGAGCTACTCAGAAAAATGGCTTTGGTTGTCGAGTTGACCCGGCACGTGTAGGTTTCACATTCAATCATGGCCAAATAGTGGCTAGAAGAGATCACTTCTATGACTTTTAACACTGATAGCTTTCTGAGAAAGCATCTTTACTCCGTTAGAACCAAAATATTCCGCGACATGGGCTGGGTCTGGGAAATAAAGTCCTTGAATATCCATATGCCTTCAAAATCATTGAGAGCGCGAGGTACTTTATGAGAAGGAAATACATAATCAATTCTATATGTAAAGTTATTATTGAAAAAGGAATTAATGAACCAATCCGGTCCTTCTTCCTTTTCAGCGCGAGATAGAAGTTATTCTGAAAATGTTGGTTTCCACCAGATATTGTAAGAGAGCGAATGGGTTCTCGATGGCCAGGACTAAAAAAAAGAAGCAACATGGCGATGAGCGGGGCAGCAGTAAACGGCATGGAGGCAATCCGCCATTGCCTTCACGCCGTTTACTGCTGCCCCGCTCATCGCTCATCATTTAGTTTTATTTTAAATTGCATTTTTGTGACACTAAAAAGCTTTCTGTACTGTAAGTACCTCCATGTCTTGGAGTTGAATAGACTCAAAAATAATCACAGCGCAGGAGATACTGAAGACCGTTCAACAAGGAGAGAATGAAAGTGCTTATGAGAGCTTTTTACAGACAATGTACAGGGAGAGCAAATACAGCTTTAAAAATGACAACCCTTTAAAAGATAAGAAGGACGGCTCTGGGGGTCTGACCCTACGGAATAAGAGCCTCAATCACGTAATTGTAACTTACATTTCAAAGAATGATATATAGAATTGCACACAGAAACACTGTAATTCTTGGTAAATTTGCAGCACAACATATACGGGATTTATGGGTAACGGTGCAACATTTGGAAGAACGGTCACAGGTGTCAGAAAAAAAAGAGGAAAAACGTCAGTTTGCTTGCTTTTTTTTCCCAATTTCCCTCAATTGTCCTTTTGGAGTTGAAATCTCAAAAATGTAAACTGTCTCCTCCACAGGCATTCATCTTCATTTACAATTCCATAGAAAGGAATGTACAAAATGTGATCTGTGATTAGGCTGCTAAATTTCTCTTTAAAAAAAAATAAACACATAACTCAGATACATAGCTGAGATATTTAAAGACCGTTCACAGCTGGACGGGTCTGTGCACCAGGGCTGCTGGTCAGATTGAGACGCGACACGAAAGACTGTTGAACAAAAATTCAAGCCCGATAAACCTGGCTTCAAGTTCCTGCATGAATGTGGACATTACTGGCAAAAAAGGGCATCTAGACCCAGGCTTACCACATCCCCAAACTGTCTTTTAATGGTGAGATTCTTCTCGCAACTATACATTTTATCTTTTGGGGCTGTGAAAAACTGAAAAAAAATGAATAACTGATCGAAAGGCCAGTCAGATGTCTCAAATCAAGACACAGATTACTCATAAATGTCCTTACCAGTTTTTCCTTGTAGACCATCTGTCTCAGCCACTTGAAATCCAGTGATTTGAAGGCCGAAAATACAAAAAGAGAGTCTTTTTCGTAGTTTTCCGGCTTCTGAATGGCCCCCTCTGGGTAGGTGATTCTCAGGGTGGTTTTGGTTCCCACATCCTTGCCGTAACCAGCGACTGGGGCTTCATTCAACCTGTCGCCGCAAAAAAAAAAAAAAAAAAAAGGTTATTACTTTTGTTTTTTTTGCATAGTTTGATGAATATGTAAATTCTGTCTGTGCTCATACAAATAGATATCTTGTTCCAAGTGGCTTGAGACAAAAAGCTTTTCTATATTCACGGTTTTCATGGTTAAAAGGGGAGAAGATGTTTCTGGAGTTCCAAGACATTTAATTTATCACAGAGAATTTTCTATCAAACTCACATCAGACACACAGTATATGATGTAGTGCTGTTTTTGTAAGGGTGGGGAACCAATCATTCCCAGAATCGTCTTACCTCACTACGACATCATAGTCATCGATGCGGGATCCCAGTGACTTGTTGGAGAGGATGCCCCCGTTGCCCACGATGATGCATCTTTTACAGCCAAGACTGCAAGGCAGGCAGGTCAGAGGTTACCAGATCAGGAGAGAAAAGAAAAAAAAAGGAAAGAAAAGAAAAAGCCAGTCTCTTGCGATTTACCTGTCAAGTTCTACCCCAAGTCCGAATTGTTTTGTGGCAGTTAAAATGCTGTCTATGATTCTCTCTGCGGGTGTAAAACAAAGAGATATACAACATGAATAGCGGTTAGGCACATATAAAGATACTTTGAAAGTTCCAAGAAGTAGTTTGCACTTGAATATATTTAGGAGTAGATTTCACTTTGAAAGTAAACACTGCTATCTGTGATTAATCCCTTGAAGCAGGTCACTTTGAAAATTAGCTATTAGAAGGTGGAAATTGAGGAAAATTCTGTTACCACAGATAAGCAAGCTGCCAAGGGACTTCACATACCACCGCAGGTATAGCAAAGTAGGTGGTCTTAAGAAGATTTGAGGCAGAGAACACCTCTCTGTGTTTATTCAGTTACAGATAAGGAGTGACCAATCAACCCTTAGAAATAGTTGTAATGGGATTATAGAAGGAAAAAAGCTGTTGTGCGCCCGAGAGGAGTGAACGTGGAGGGAAAACACATACAGGATTCAGGATGGTATGTCTGTGTGTGTAAAAACTCTCCCCATAAAAGCACTCAGAGAGGAATGCTGTTTTCAAACAAGCACATTCTCCTGGTTAAGTGGGCCACGTTGAGCTCGTCTCCCTGCGTGGCAAGTACCCCACTGATCGCAGGTTGAGAAACAGAGATGTTTAGCCATAACGAACATTCCTGCCATGTCATACGGGGCATTCGGCTCGAGTCATGCTTTCCAGTTTTAGATAGCATTTGGATTTGTCTTCCCTCCTGACCATTTTTAGGCCGTTCACACTTGTTATCCGCTCATCATAACATCCTAATATGCTGATTCCAGTCGCCTTTGTAGTAACGTGGGAGTGCCATAGAAGGCTGACTTGGATGCTGCCGCAGCAACCTTTTCGGCATTCTCACTTTATTTGTCCCAAATGGAAAGTATAAAAAAGAAAAGCACGAGAGTCACGTTGGAACGTCGGTTGCGTTGCTTCACACTACAAGCCAGACTTGCTCATATCCAAACAGAGGACGGAGTTCCCAAAGCGCGGGAGGGCCGGAAAAACGACAAAAGTGAGAGTCGAGGCGAGCGAGAACAGACTTTCACCAGCGCCTCAAAGCAATTTGTAAGATATTAAACTCCATTCACTCGGGCTAACGATCCTAATGATTAACCTGCTGAGGAGAGTCAGGCAACGCAAAAGCCTATTGTTTGGATGTGGTGTCGATGTCTGGCATCAAGCATCACCCTGAGCAGCATAAACACAGGGCCGGGGACCACACCTGGATCCAAGTGGGTGAAAAGTGAAAAATTGCAATGGGCAGGACTCTCCTCCGGAGGATGACATGAAGGCTAATTGTTATAAGTACCCAGGGTAAACACTTCAGCCAAGTATGTCCCGTGGTATGGCCTAAGATGAATAGCTGTGGGTTTAGGCATCAGTTCTGCTCTTGAATGACAACATCATTCCCGGTAACGGAGGAGGGTTGGAAGTATCACACATGACGCATAAACATAGACACGTTGTTGCGAACAGCGTAGCCTAAACAATATCAAGCATCAAGTGATGAGAGATTAGCATTTGTTCGGCCCTGCCGTTAATAACGGTTCAATTCAATAACAACTGTCACGTTGAAAAAGTGAAAATCTTACACAATTGTATTTTAGCAAACTGAAAGACTGTCTTGTCTTAAAAGTTTGGATTTCTCCAAAATTGTGCATTTCAGTTTGAGCAACACATAAACACCGGGTCAATCTTCTGCAGAAGTCATAAGGAGCAGTGTCTTTTAAGCATGCGTTTTCTGCAATTGGTGAAATTAAAAGCGACACATCAATTATTTATTTCCTTTTCCCTTATAAACACAAGTCCCATGTCTGTGTCTGACTGTGAAGAGCAAACACCTGAGGAAACCAAAGCCAAACGAAAATCTTCAGTCTGTAGTTCAGCAAGGCATGTAGCTATGACCCCTCCTTTCTCATTCAAGGATGGCCAGAATAACAGAAGCACAGTGTCCAGGGTACTTAGAAACGGCATCAATGTCTATTCTGTTATTTTCAAACACATTTAATCCAATTTAAAACCAATTGCTTTTACTACAACGGACAATATTTCCCCACTCTATAACTCGCATCAACGCCATTTTTATTCTGATTGGCTGCATTTGTGTGTTTAATAAATGATATTCGAATAAAATGTGGCGTGAGTTAAAAGGTTTCATTGAGAATAACGCTGTCTGATAAAAATCAAGAAAGTCCCTGTAAAAAAAACAGCAAAACACTGACAGTCATGTTAAATAACATGACAAGGTGTGATGGAAAGGATTATAAATTAATACATTTGCAAAATGCCAAGCACAAATGAATTTTAGTCATTGAATCGACTGATGGCCTACATTTTACCTGATCGGCTTTGTTCCATGTATGGGGTTACAATAAAACTCCTAATTGTTTGTTTCGTTCAAAATTGAATTCTATTTTTGTAATTACGGTCTATTCAAGGGTGTGCTCCATCAACCTGAGCTAAACATTATTTCTGTCTCCCCCTGCCTCTCTTTCTTTCTTTCTTTCTTTCTGTCTCTGTCGAAACCAGCACGGCTTTACTGTTCTTGGCATAGTAGAATGTAAAAATAAAACTCCCACAACTGCGTGCTCCCAATTTGGAATCCTTTGTGACGTTCTATTCAAGATCCACACGTATCATCGCTCCACATGAATACCGCTAAAAGGGAAACCCCGCTGCCATCACAGTCCACTGGGAAAACAGAAACCAGGTGTAAAGCTCGCACAGGGAGTGGTCTTTAGATGGGGATTCTGACAGTGAGCGTGTCTGCGTGCTCGCCTTCAAATGACAGCGAGGAACCTGCCGGGGCACAACAGAAACAGTTGTCGATTCTGCCGACTACTGGGAAAATGTGACAAGGTAAGTCACGCCTGCCTTCATGCCCGCCTTGTGTTGTCTCATGAGTTCCCACAGGATTGTGCGCTGGTTTCACATCTTAAGTGCTGGAGGCTGTTCAGGGAACGAAACAAGTACTTGCATTGTATGTGGATTACATGAAAGGCTGGTCTGGGGAGACGAAGTTTCCTGGTTCCGAGATAGTATGCAGCGGCTAAACAATTGCACATCAGTGAACTTGTTCTCATGAGAAACAGGGTAGCACACCCAAAGTGGCTAACACATAAAATTAATTTTAAACTATTCTGAATTATTCAGATATTTAGGTGTGCACTTCCGAAAAGCAGCAAGGAGTATCAGAAATTTGAGCCAACCGGTCGTAGATTGGCAAAAAATTTTCCAGTGTTCCAGTGTTGTTTCTGGATTAATTTTCTGTATTATTTCTGTGATTATCCTGACAAAGCTCTCTGTTTTATCCAAGTGTTGCTGAATGACATTGTTGGGAACTATCACTTTTGTGCACAGAGCCTTCGACTGGTGTTTGGGAAAAGAAACACGCTGCCGTGTGTGGAGATTTGTTTTGTCTTTCGTGCCGTGAAGTGTTTTCAAGCTTTTGTACTTGAGAAGAAGACAACATGTGGAAAGAGAATGTTGTCTGCTTCAACTGACAGCTTCATAAAAAAAAGAAAAAGGAGTTGTGTATGTTCTCCGCATATCACTCCCAGACTTTAGAAAGGAGTGACTTGAACAAAATGACTGATTATGGTACAACTTTCTGTGGAGACATTTTTGACATTTCTGCTGTCGCACTCAGTGTGAAAGCATACAAGGGATGAACAGTACATATCCACATGTGTGATGACGTGACGCATATACCTTACCTTGTGTTTTAAAACCAAACGGAGGCAAGTAACTGGTGACTTTTCCAAGATGTTTGAAGTTCGGATCGAGAAACATGGGTGCTGGTTTCATGAACCTAGAGTGAGGGACGGAGAAAGATGGAAAAAGCGCAACCCGTGACTAAAGGTTTTGTTGGATAAAAGAAGTTCTTCAGTTGCAAATATACCATAAAAATCACATGCTATTTGGTTTGTCCTCAAATGCATGGGTCTTCTGTGCTTTAGTGATGCCTCGCCATCAATTTAGAAGTTCACATGGGGGAGTTGAAGTCCACATTGTAAAAGACATCTGAGTTGAAGGTCCAACCAGAGGCGCTCTCTAAACACTCGGGATTCATTTGCATGCCTCACCTCTGTCGCAGGATGCTGATATGCATTATAAACTAATAGTGCTGCAGCATTACACTAGCATTGACCGGGTCTGTGCAGCCCCGCAAAGCATTTTTATTAGCGTGGTATATTTTATGGAGGTATTTCCCAATCTCCATGTAAAATGAGCTGAAGCCAGAACGTGTTATCTCGAAATCCCCACCACACCCCTGAAGCTTTCCCAAAACTAGTGATGTAAGCGCATACATTTTTAAGCCAACGAAAAAATAAAGTGAGGAGCGAAACGCACGAGGCAAAAAAAAAACCAACGTAGGTGACTACAGTGCATAAACCATCAAAATAACCCCTTCGTCCCGACCTAAATCCCGGATGACACGCGGTTTTGATATATCAGCGGAGACAAAATACTTATGCCACAATGCTTTCCCTTAAATGATCGGGGGAAAGAATGTTTCTACAATGGAAATCAGAGGGGATGAAGTTACTCCCATTTGCCCCTGTGAAGGAAAAGACCCGATATAAAACAATGAGAAATGAGAAAATGATCTCTAGGTGAAAAAACACACAGAGAGCCTGTGAGATACTTATCATGTGGTGATGAAAAAAAAGGTTGACATTAAAAAGGCTTGGGACCGATGTTTGTAACGCTCTATGAACTGTAAATTCCAGCATCGCCCCTTCCTTATCCTGTGTGTCTATACAAGTGCGTGTGTCCGTCCATGATGGATTGCTGCCCTAAAATCAAAAGAAGCCGCTTCCTGTTGGACCTGAGCACTGGGATCTCCCAGCACTCAGGTCGTGCCACTTCGGCGAGTGTGGCTTCAGGATGGATGTGTGTTTTCATGACCCACTGTGGAAGAGGACAGGGAGACCGTCAATCTCGGCTGTCGCGGTGCACGCGTGAACGCGCACGGATCTCCTCGCCACCTCTTCACTGAGAATTCGAAACCCAAATGATAATTTAGTTCACAAACATTTGTGCACACAAGAAATGTATAGTGTGAGGCCCCTTTAAGGGATCTAAAAAAAATTTGTATTTTGATCGAAAACAGTGACAGAGAAGGTTTCACTCATTAGCAGGAACCAAATCAACTCTGGATGTTCATCCACACACTTGTTCTTCCTCTTCAACCATAAATTAGGTAGCCATGAACATGACCGCCCTCCCTTGCATCTCCAAAGGAGTCTTGGCTAGCTCGATAGCACAACACTGCCATAGGTCGGTCAGAAATACACAGAGCTCTGCTGCGTCATGACCAAACATGGCTGACATTATTGCAAGGCCTTCCAGTTCGTTTCAGACTTTTCCAAACGCCCTAATCCGTCATTGATACCCTCATTATCTAGTGCCTTTAGAGCGAGCAAGCACAAAGGGAGACATCGAGAGAGGTTGTAGTTATGTATGGCTCACTACATGTTTCACGTCAACTGACAGGGGCACACATACTCCGAGACTCCTGTCCTGCCAAAACAAATGGAGATTCATTCAGCCAAGGGCTTTTGGGGCCATCTGGACCTATAAATAACACAGGACCATTTTCAATCACTGAACCCTGACCGACAGTAAGTCACTGACTTCCTGACAAAAGGAGAGAGACAGGGGGCTGCTTGTTGTTAAACAGAGTGAAGGCTCCCAAAACAGTCAAGAAGCTGGGACGCATTGTCCTCATTTCCTTTGGTCCGACCATCTCTCACTGGCGATATTTTCATAACCGTGCCGCTTCAAGTTCACTTCCAACCCTTGATTTAGAGCTCCAATACAAACAGTTTTGTGAAGGGGGAGGGGAGGTGTGGAAAAATAAATTGGATTCTGCAGCGCGAGAGCTTCAGAGCAGACAAACACGGAGGAAGCGGGACATGATTAGAGGGAGCGGCTGAGGACCTCACCGCGAGAGGTTAAGCCTTTGCCAACAGCTGAGCTGCGCACCACACCTTTATACATAAATTCTAAAAAGAACCCTTCTAATTGATTTGTTTTTCCTGGCAAATCTAAAAATCACACCGATTCAATGCGCAAACAGGGTAATTAGCAAAATGCTAATTGGTCTGTTCTCTTTAATATAGGATGCAAACCATAATTTTTTTTTTTTAAAAGTCGCCAAATATCAGTTTCATTGGTTCCATGCTCATGAGCAAACAAACATATACACGTAAACATGAATGGTGACCTGCTTGTGACTGGGTTGAACATGGTAGTAATCAGTGGCCTCCCGGTGGGGGCTCCGTGTTGTACAGAACTTTGATCCGACACGTGCGGCTGATTAGAGGAAGTCGTTACGAGGGTGGACGTAGTTAACACATCGCCTCTCAGAGGGACGGAGGACCAAACTGTCTCCCTAAGCAGCCTCGTAATTAATAGCCAACAATCTGTTTGGTGATGATGCTTTGAGAGATATTTTTTGCTAACAACATAACTAGCAAGTCATCAAATGTATACATAAAATGACAACATATGAGCCTATGATAACTTTATTTAAAATTGTCAGACTAAAGTAAACAGAATATTAGGTTAAATATCGCACTCAGAGCATCAGTCAGGGATACAATCCACCTTTTTCATCTGATGGCAAGATTGTATTAAATCATTTTTTTTCCCCAATGGATGACATGGGATAGAAATGTATAATTTATCCAATGCAACAATAATATATTTTATCAATATTTTACTTTAAAAACAGAACGGTGCATTATCAAGACTAAAAATCAACCAGCGAGTTGCTTGTCCTACAAATGATGAAAACAATTGCCGCCAGCAGATTTTCAGCAGCACTGAAAATTTTCCCACTATTAGCTTAGCTCAAAGAATACTAAAGGAACAATGTCCTATAGATTGAGCCGAGCAACTAAAGGCCGGGGGGGAAAAAAAAAAAATCAAAAATCAAAAGAACCAGTGACATCAGGGGAGGCTGAGGAGCATTCTGTGGACTGTGTGGGCTGTGTAACAGGACCATAGTGATGAGTCATGGTACGACAGACAGGAAGTTGGATTGCGTAGTTCACAGAGAAAGTCTGTGCGAAGTTGATAGGAGAAAGATGGGAGACCTTCCTTGTATTCAAATTACAAGAGTTCTTTTGTGTAACACAGGGGTCACATGGGCACAGTAACGTTTTTGTGGTGGGGGAGAAGATGGCAGAAACATGGGTGAAACTGGGCAAGATTGCATAGGAATGCTGCGGCTTCTCTGTCTCTGATTCAAAACCCTGTGGGCCAAGTTGGCTAGAGAAGTGACATCATGCATCCTGGTATGCTTGAGTACTCAATTTTTTGGCCTTTTTTATTTTTTTGCTGACAAGCAATTAAAAAGATTTGTTTGCAGAGACGCTGAAGCTAGAGATCTCACACCCGGTTTAAAGGAGTCTGCATTGTTGGATTTGGATCAGGGCTTTTGAGGACACCCAGAGATTTTCCAGGCAGATATGAAATTATAGTTAAAAGAAGGGGTGATTCTTCTCACTTGGGATAGATGGTGGTCATCTTGGCGGCCGCATATCCCGGCTTGCACACTCCTTCGCTGAGGTTGCCATACTTGTACACCAACTCTGGTGGCCTGTAGAGGGAGGGAGAGAGAGAGAGAGAGAGAGAGAGAGAGAGAGAGAGAGAGAGAGAGAGAGAGAGAGAGAGAGAGAGAGAGAGAGAGAGAGAGAGAGAGAGAGAGAGAGAGAGAGAGAGAGAGAGAGAGAGAGAAAAAAAAAAAGAA
>CAAKHD010005146.1:48452-72953 GCA_901007705.1 Fistularia tabacaria | reverse complement strand
AGCATTACTAGATGATGTAGGACATGCATTTTTAGAATAGAGTACAAAAGATCAACTACATCATCTAGTAATGCTGACAGGTTTCAAAAATGACTTAGTGTACATTTTGAAGCAGTAAAATTGCAATAATTGCACATTAGCATGACAAAGAACTATGATTACAGGAGCATATCAGCATTAGGAAGATAGGAGGAGCACAGTGTTATTCCTGCGGTTGCGGATCTGGTCTTCAGAGAAGCTGGAGGAGAAAGATAAAGAAAATGGACAAGGGGGAAGCGTGATGGTTGGTTATGGGGTAGAGGGAGAGGAGGGGGGTTTCCGAGCACTGCTCTGGAGGATAAGGACTTTGCCACAGCAGCCAGAATGAGCATGTAAGTGTAAAAGGGGTTTGTGTCTGTTGAGAAGCAGCAGCCAGGAGACTAAGCCCAGACAAAAGCATCAGAAAAAGTTAAGCGGCAAGAGTCCTGACAGGAAGACGATTCAGGTTTGTGTGCGTGTGCGTCTGCGTGTGTGCGTGTGTGTATGTGTGTGTGTGGACTCCTTCATTTGTCCCCTATTGGCTACCAGGCCAGAACAACAGAGGGCAGTGTTGCATCACTTTGCAGCTAATGTGGGGAGGAGTGCCTGGGCAGGTACTTGCTTTAATTTGTAATTTTTTTTAGCATTCATTTTTCACATTCGTCTATTGCACTTTTATGAGAGAAAGAAAGGCTTTTTTTTTTTGTTGAATACTGTTTTCCTACTTAGTAACAAAACAGGCCGAATGAAGATTGCTGAATATAATAGGAAAACCCTAATGTGGCCGATGTAGTGCAGGGTTTTTCGAGGATCAGTGAATTGTTTCTGAATCGTTGGAGGACTCAACGGGGTTTGGGTGGGGGAGGTTCAGCCGGTGGGGCCGCAGATGTACCTGAGCCTACTATTCGTCCCACGGTGATGTCTGTTTCCAGCTCTGAAACACATAAGGGTCAGTTAGCGACATCGGAGGCAAGGCTGTCACGGTAGTGTTGGACTTGCAAATAAATGTCAGAGATAACAAGAGCGTGAGGATTGAGAGGAGGAGGAGGAAGAGGAAGAGGAGAAGGAAAGGTTAGTAATATTAATCACAGAAAGATGAATCATAATTCTGTGTCCGAGTCCTTATTCAAAAACAGAAGCCCAGTGATGTAGAAAATTAACTGAGGGAAGCCCCTACTGTGCCCTTGTGGTTATAATGGCAGCGGGATATTGAGAGTACCCATGAAGACTGAGCAATCGGTAGAACGCTAATATGTTGGATAAAAAAAATGAAGGCAAAGGAAAGCAGTAAAGGAAAACATTCATAATGTTGAGTTAGCAGGAATATATTCCACAAAAAAGGAGAAAACCTTCAAGCCCAGTTACTAAAATCACCCGCATCCTAATAGTTTGACAGTCACCCAGTGTGAATCTCAGTGCCTCTACCTGAAATTTTTTTCACTTCTGTCCCTTTAGTCAGGACTACAGTTGTCACTTCAGCATCTGTCACTGAAAACAAAAGGGGGTTAAGACACTGCAATGAAAACAATCACTGTTGAGATGTGGCATCAGCTGTTCACCAGATGACTAAAAACCAAGACCACGGAGGTCAGAACATTAGAGTAATCAGCTGTTGTTTTTAAAAACAACTTTTTTTTCCCTGTAGAAATTTGGAAAAACAAAGGCTGCAGCATCACACAAAAGCAAATGTACATGAAAGAGGGGCAGACATAGAGGCAGGAAGACACCACAAATTAATGATCTTCTCCTACTAAAGCAGTGACATCCACAGAGGACTGCAATACAACAGAATCATATTATGCTTCATAATGGACATTAATTTATGACAAAGCGGAGGTTTAACACTGCATTCACAGAGCAGACAAAACAGGGCCAACAGTACATTAAAGAAGCTTATAATGCTCTGAAAGTTTGATGGAGGTTGACTTTTTTCCCTCTCTCCTCGCCCTTTCAAGTGTTCAACAATATGCTTAGCCTTCATGTTCAGAATTAAGCCTTCTTGTGACACAGACTGGAACGCCTCGGGGGCTAGACTGCCCTGATTTTTAAATTCCTGAGGGTCTCAATCCTGATCGTAACTAGCCTCAAATCTCATTAAGACCCGCTTTCAGATTTTACACTTCACGAGTTAAATTCGATGGAAAAAAAACAAATTACTTTCAATTTGCTGACACAATGTGGTTCGTACTCAATATTACTGGCATTAAAAATAACACAAAAATAAAAGTTACATTTACCATATTCTACATGCTGCAATATGAGCTGCAACACAGTGACGAGGTAGTATGAGTGTGGTAGGTCTATCAGCTGTCTGTGGAACCTGAGATGTGTGCTGTGCGACTTGATGCTCTTCTAGGATGGAAGGATTGAGAATATAACCTGAGCTGTGTGCATTTGTGAAGAGTGGGTCTCCTGTGTTCTGTAAGATGCGTGTCTTCCTGTGGTAGCATGTAGGGTAACGTTTGTGGAAGAATTGGCTCATCAAATGAACATGAGGACGGCTTTTAGACCGGGCAATCGACACGCCAAACAATAAGCATGGAAAACTACAGAGCCAAACCTAAAAATAAAAGAAAAGGTCATGTGGAATATATACAAAGAAACAAAACAGCAAAAATAAAGAGCAAATGTTAATTTACATAAAATGAGGCTACACACAAAGGGTCTTTTCACAGAAAGGTGTGTGGTAGAACAAATTTCTCGTCCGGTAGACCTATAGCTTTGTTCAATATCAAAATTGTAAGATCATATGGCTACAGACTCTACAAACAATAATATCTGATATAGAATTTATAGACTTACGATGAAAGTATCAATGTGTTTTTCAGCATTAGAGAAACAAATATATACCCATCTGTCTGCATGTTTCATGACATACGTCTCTGTGGGGTCTGGCTGAGTGGGCTGCAAGCTGTGACCTGTTGCATAATGCAAATAGAAGGAAAACAGCTTGGCTTCCAAGCCAACACATTCATTTCTCGCCTTGCAGGTGTGATTTTCAGGTGTGACCTAAAACCCACGATCCTGTTACTAGCAGCAAAGCGAACCAATTATCAGTGACTTAAAACCCGGGCACACACTGAATGCTAAAAGAAAGCCGACTGCTCCCACGCCGCCTGCAAAGAACACCGGTAAACATGCGGTAGATTGTGGGTGAGGCGATACATCAATACATCAAAAAGGGGGCATTGTATGGGAGGGGATTTAAAACAAAAAACAAGGAGTAAAAAAAAAAAGGGAGACATCAGGATGAGTTGGATTTATGCATGCACAAAAAAGTGATTTGAATTTTTTAAAACCTCTGTCATTCATGAATCAAGGGGAGAAAGTAAAATAGGGTTTCACCTTTTCTTCTTCGCTGTTCTTGGTGAGTTGAACATTTTTCTCAGCCTACGTGACTTGAGTTGGGACACATTGTCCTCAAACACCTTTCATTATACTGTGGATATATAGATTTTACCAATAGACCCGCACCAGCAATAGGTCATGATGTAATGATCTAGCAGCCGAAGAAGATTTGTTCTAATCACAGAAGGTGAAAAAGAAATAAAATGGGCAATGGCTGATAAAACAGAAGTTAACATCAACTTCAAACTTAATGATGCAGAGAAACTGCTGGAGGTCAAAATGGCACCTATTAAATCTTCAGAATTAATCACCCATCGATCACAACTTCATTCTGGCCTTTCTTTCAAATTGCAAAGAAAGGTCAAATATTTGCCACATGTGTGGCAAAATATAATTTCTAATTGGATTTTGTGGTGTGTCTGAAATGTCGATATTCAACACCCTTCAGAAAACGTAACTACTTGCTTGGCGCAGTCCTCACAGAATTCGCACGACAATCAGGTCTACTGGTTTTTGGACAGAAGTCGATATTATTGGAGGAAGGTGTTACTGTTCAGTCAAACACTTCTGATGTTGCAATTTAAATATCATTCAAAATATTTGCAACTACTTTTCTGTCATAGGTGGTGGCCTGGCAGCTAGCAGGCCTTTGGTAGTTCATCAAGGGCGATGACCATGTCAACTGAGACCACCAATGGAGCAGAATTTGAATACTTATTACATAAAATGAAAAACACTTTGAACATTTACGACCCAGTAAAAATTAATCCTCTTTGAGGGCAAAGATAGTGATCAAAATGCTCGGGGAAAAAAAGTGCCTATTACAGGCATCAGATCACTGTAAATATCAATGGCCAAACAAGACAGGATTTAAGATAAAACAGAGGCTTAACAAGTAAAGAGGCCTAAACCCTCTAGATGTGGCGACCATCTGGGGGATTTGCATCCAGCAGCTGGTTTATCCCAGCTCCTTTCTACAGGAAGCTTGTCTCATCATCAAAAAGGTATGTTACCTACGCGGGATCAACGGCTCCGATTGAAATGGGAGGGGCTTCATCTCAAATCAATGTTGAGAATTATATACCACGATGGAAAAAACACTCACACATCTGGCCAAAGACGAGTCTGAAGCATGCGGCGAATAAACAATAAAAATAGAAAGGGTAGTGAATGACATGCTGCTGACCTATAATGTGCAATGGCGAATGCTCTAGGTATGTTATATTTGTTCCCGGAGCAGAAAGCCTGTAATGCTTTATGACAAGAATGAGGAAGACAGATTATCTGGATTTGATCCTCTTTCGTGATGCAGCATAGCTCAGAGAGCCAGAGTGGCGGGCAGTAGAGGCTGTCAGCATGCTTCTCTTACCACTCTTGACCCTCTTTAGGACAAACATCTGGCACCGTAATATCAAAAATAGCATCCCACTGCAATTAGCAGGCGTCTCTCGAGACGAACCTACCGCAACGTTCCAATTGTCATTCCTGATTATTTAAAGTTGGATCTGCCAATTCACATTTTAATATTATAAATAATTTAAAAAATGGTAAAACACAGCATGACAACATAAGCAAACAGTTTCGTCAATGGTCATCACTTGTCTCTCGATGAAACGGATACAGTGTCTCTGACCGAATGAAAACAAATGTCTCCAGGTTGCTGAAAAAAGTTTGTACAAATATGATGTGACTGAAACTAATTGTAGAGTAGTCCTCTGGGATCCCGCTTCCAAAGAACGGCTGGATCTGACCAATCATTTTTCAGATCATGTTGTACTGGCCAGATGAGTTCAATGTTTATAACAGTGCGGGATAGTCTGTCTGCTGCATTTGCAGCAATAAAAGTGAGGAAAAAAACTTTATCTTTTGCGAGGGTGGATGGAACCTTTTCATTACAATACGAACAATTTCATACCGCAATTCCAATATGTATCAAGTTAAAGATAATATTTTGCGATTTACACAAAGCAAGGTCACAGCAAAATAACCATTTGTCTTCTGAATGCAACTGTTATTTTTCTGAACTAATTCAAAGTGAAAGGCTCTGTGCTAAGAGCCCTTTTAAAGCTTTTAAGGAGAACATAAAATTCTGCTGGAAAGTTTTTTGGGGGATATTTTACAATAGAAAACAGAAAAATAATGGAGGGAAATTTCTATCAATAGACATTGTGTTTTATTGCCTCCAATGAATACAGTAATTTCATGCAGCCTTTCTTTTCTTCGGGACCTCGGTAGAAGCGTAAAATGTAATACACAATAATGTCGCAACACATTCAAAAAAATATCATGCCATGACTGCTGGATCATAATATTGTAATTGGGGGCCTCTTGTGGTTCCTACCTCTGTGCAGTGCTTTCGCAGTTTTTCAGAGGAATGGAACAAAGATACATCCTGACAGGGTGAATCTTGCAAGCAACCTCATGCTGCGGTTGGAGCAACACTGCCGAAAGGTCTCTTATGGCATAGGCAAAACTACATATGCCTAGATTATGGATAATCTGCATCTGCCTACAATTGTAAGTGGACATGATGATAACACTGACCGCTTTTCCATACCATCTTCTCCTTTGGCTTGACCTTCCACGAATGATTTCAGTAAGTCTACCAGTGCAATATTTGTTGGCATCGACTGAAAAACGTTCAATGATGACTCGAGGACACACAGAAATGCAGCGCAAGTGTAAAAGAAGCCAACCTCCGGCTGTGTAATTGCAACGTGACACACCAACGCCCAAGTGTTATTTCTCGCAATGGTGTAGGGCCCTGTCTTGTATTGCCGATGACGCTGGTTTGTAATATACTGTTCGACAACTACGAAATCAACCGCAACAAGAAGGTGCATGGATTTATCCCAGACAGATTGACTGACTAATGTGAAAACCAGCCCCTGACTTGACTCCTCTACTGATCAGCGCCTAATTTGTACTTGACGATAGCAGCTGACGTTTCTTTCAAGATTGTGCTAAGTGCTAACTAACAAGCAGAACTTGGACACAGTTTGACCGAGAATGTTTAGATGTTTAGAATGTCAAGACTTCAGAAGTTTTTATAATAAAGAATCAATGGCTGGTTACAAATCTTAGAATATGAAACAATTTTGCAGAAATTTACTGACATTTAAACTTTATATCAGCCATGAAGGCATTCACAGAAGGAATGTTTATAAGGTGAGTCAATGAATGTCAGGGTGACTTGACTTTTAAGACCATAAAAAAGTAGTAATACGCATGTCTGTATATGACTTGTAACAATATATCCAGAAAAAACAATGGGAAAACAAAATCACCCTGCCTAGACCATGAATCACTCATTCTTCAACCGACTAAAATTATCCCTCTAACTTAAAATAAGTATTGCACACAGATGGCAGTTTCGCCATCAGGCTCAGAGCAGTTCTCTTTAAGCCTTAAATTAATACAAAGTTGTTAGGCCTGCCATAATAACAGCCATTCGGTTTGAAAAAAAATCTTGATTTACTAAAGCCAATCGTGAGATAAGAGAAGAAAAAATGCAGGCCAAATGGAACATTCTTCTCCAAATTGGCACATGAGTATATTCAAAACACTGGTATTAAACAAGAATGTATGCTAAAACGTGAGGTACGGCTATGTATTATGCAGCGAATATTGTGTTTTTCAGAGAAATGTTGTAGCCCCCTCTGCTGGAAATTACTTGTTAAAATGTAAGCATTATAAATGTACAGTTTGGTTTTTATTGTACGCTTGACAAGTCTAAACAACAAGCTGCCATAAATGTGCCTCCACGGCAACCACTTGTTTTCTGTAAGCGGGGGGGGGACACACCTCAAGACTGCAAAAATGAAGGGAATTCATTTTGGATCGTGATATACACCCAGACATACCTGAGGTGTTTTTTCAAGTCCGGGGTCGAAGTTAAGAATCTAGCGAATTGCATTACAAAACATCAGTGGTCTTTGTGCGCTTTAAGGTTCAGAAACCTAAGTATTCTTCTTCTTCTTCAACAAACGCAGACAACATCATATTAAGACATCTTAAAACGCTGTCAGGAGGCAACTCTTCTGGTGAAAATGTAGTTGCACTGGGTTATGAAGCTCTGCTCGATGGCTATCTGTTCAATGACATCTGCGTCTCCTCCTCCATCAGTGTATCCACTGCTTTTATGTACAAAAGCAAGCATTAGCTGTGCGGTGAAATCTGATTAAATTCTTCCTGCAGCATCCGGTGCACCGGGAAAGTGAATACTAATTGAATGCCAGAGACAGAAAGGTTTGGAAATAAAACAGCCTGACATGGTAATGATTCAGTAAAAAGACAATGGTATAAAATGAGAAAACAGATTGGAAAAACAGAAAGTTAACTGGCAAACAGTGCAGAGAAGCAAACGGTGAAACAGACAGAATTGACAGACAGACTAGTTGAATACAAAAGAACCTGCGGGTTTCAAAACGCTGACGGATGGATAACCGGTATGATATATAAATGTTGCGTCGTACTGGTGATGTCACTTACGAGGCTTCTGACCCCATACGTGCAGATGTAGCTTCCCGGAGGAGTAGTAAATAAAGCCCAGGACCAGCATGGGACACAGGACGAACAGCAGCTTGTGTGTGGGCTTCATGGTCTTCAGTCATTCACATGTTACCATCCAGGTCATTGCCTGAAAAGACCAAAGGAGAGAGACGCGCTACGTTTTTTTACGGGTCCAAAATAAGACACTCTCCAGCAGTAGAAAAAAATGAAAATTCAAGGACAAGAGGAAAGCATCAAGACCCGTCAAATGCAATAGTGAAAGAGGGACATGTGTCGACAATAGTGGAGGGTGGGGGAATGAAGGGCAACGTACACAATAGGATAGAGGGGAAATAAGAAAGTAAGAGAGTCTGAGAATCAGACAGGTGCAGATTAAGATGGTTTTACCATGACTGAATTTCCAATCATCCCTGGTTACACAGGTTATAATCTCTCATTGAGGACCATTCCATCTCTAGTGGGCTCGACAGCCTACAGCATCGCAGAGCCTAAATATAGAACTGGGGGAAGCATCCAAACCGACTGGGGAGGAGGGGGAAGAACTTGCTGTTCTGCCAATTTAACTGATTATATGGAAGACCCCCCCCCCAAAAAAAAAGAGATACAAATGTGATAAAGTGCAATATTGTTTCAACCATTAAAATATGACAGGCTGAGTGATTAGACGATTAAAGGTAATTTTCAAATATTTATCTTGTTAAAAGGCTGCCGTTACAAAAAAGAACCTGCCAGAGCTTTGTGTTTATTCTTTATTTTACAGCAAAACCCATCAATAAGCTGGAGCCAGAGACTTTTCATATGAACCAAACGGGTGTAACACTACATTAACCGGAATCAACACACTATTATCCTTTCATTCATTATCCATACCGCTTATCCTGCACTCGGGGACGCAGGTGGGCTGGAGCCTATCCCAGCTGTCAATGGACGGGTTTGCCTGTCGAACACAGGGCCACATTTGGAGACATACAATCATTCACTAACTCACTCACACATCTGGGCAATTTGGTGTCTCCAGTGAACTTCATGCGTGATTTTGGACTGAGGATGGAGACCCACGCAGACATGCGTAGAACATGCAAACTCCACACAGAAGACTCGTACCAGGGACCTTCTTGCTATTCGCGGAAGCGACGAACCACTGAGCCACCATGTGACCCACACATTATCATACAATCAATAATTTAATCTAATCAATGCAAATGTAAAACATTGACATTTATCATCACTGCTTCTAATTTGGGATGCTGTCATAACTGGAACAATGTTGATTTTTCAATGCTCCTCATTTCAAATGTTCAATAACAAATATCTCAATTTACATCGGAGTTGGGTTTTGTGAGTTGAAATGTGAGCTCATACTGATTTATGGTTCCTCTGTAAATCATACAATTTCAAATTAAAAACAATATAATATAGGAACTTTGCAAAATCATGTTGTTGTGCAAAAAATTGAAAGAGTATTTCGATTTAATGGTGATTTAAATCCCTTGTGAAACAAGCATAAATTGTCATTGGTGATGGATCCGCCACATGCTGATATCACACTGTCGGTTGGAAGCACGTGCACACGTGCGCACGCACGCACGCATGCACGCACAAACAAACACACACACACACACACACACACACACATTAGCATGCCTGCAGTATGGAGAGTCGGCTCTGTGGTTAAAGAAAACCCTTCAGAAAACACACGGCGAAACACTTCACATTACTGTGCTGAAAATGCTGGAAGTCGCGAGAAAGCAGCAGAGGCGTTCTCTACAGCTTCACTGAGAGAATTATTTACAAAGGCTGCTCTCCATTTTCAGCTGGATGGTCTGCAACCTGATGGTTTTTATTCTAATAAACAGACTATATTCTATATAAATAAATGTCCTTTGGTGCCCAAAATGATAATGACCTGTTGCAGCTGCTTACAGCTTGTTAGACAAAGTGGGATACGCTGCAATGAATTTTCAGCTGGAAGTTACTACATATTTATATTTCAGCCACGGGGTGTTTCCAGTAACCTGGACAACTTCAAATTGACATTTGTTTTTCTGAGACGATGAAAATCTGTGATAAACATGTTCATTTTAGAACGAGGCTAGATTATTTGTATGTGTGTTGGGGGGGGGGTAAAATAAAAGAATATACATTGTTTTATTTCATAGACATTCTGGGAACTTTACAAGTTTTCAGGTCGCTGATGCTATAAAAGACACATGCCATGTTCCACTTCAGGGAACACATGGGGTTAGTAAATTGATTACATACATTTTCAGCTACATACCTCGACCATACAAGAACTAATACCAAAACAATTACTGATCACTTTTGTCCAAATGGTCAAAACCCCAAGTTTATACAAAAGCCATTGAGCACACTTCACCGCTGCTCGTCATTTTTTAGCGTTGAAGGTTAAATGCCCTTTCGAAAATGTTAAGATCTTTGCTCCAATTTTGTTCCCACTGCCTCGTGACTTGAACCCACAAAAATCGAATGCAACTGACCTGGTGTGCATCTTTGACAGCGGAATTTAGCAAGCTCGATGTCACCCAACTGCAGACCGGCCCGTTATCTGAGGTTGTCCTGTGTGGTCACAGTTTTGAGTAAGCACAGCCAACTGTAAGCAACTCGCCGTAACACCACGTAAGCAGAAATCTCACTCAGCATAACCTGCAGTTTCTTGTCAGACCCAAAGCTGACAAACAACTTCCTTTCATAAATAAGAAACCTACTGTATGCAACATATTCAAATATGTGTAACAATAGATATTATTCTCAATCAGTTCTGAACAACTGGGGGCAAAGCAAGAATGACTTGAGAAGCAGAAGATCTCTATGCACCATGAGGTGTGTGAGCAACCCTGGGCTGACATAACACTAATACCTCTCTGAGTTCACACATTGCAAAACAGCAGTTCAAAGCAGTTCATCCTCCACATGATGCAATTCTCGGGGTTGAAATACAAAAACTAAAATGAAGAGGCGCTTCCTGGATCACATCAAATTTGGTTTTATGTGTTGTTTAACAAGACAGCTCTGGTAATTATTGCAAAGCACTGTTGAAAGTCAAAACATTACAAGTGTGTTTAATCACTGGTTGTCTCTTAACTAGGCTTGGAAATCATTAATGCGGATGGATACCAGATACCAGTGAAGTGAAAATAAATAAATAAAACTGACTGCAGTCACTGAGGATTTTATTATATTTGCAACATCTAACAGAGCACATGCGTGCAAACACACCTGTGGGGAGTATAGTTAAAAGAAAAACGGACAAAAGAATAGGCAAAGATAGATTATTGACACGAAATCGTTTAAATGTAGATCCAAAGTGGTAAAATTAGCGAACCTTCTTTTTCTATATGATTGCAACAACAGTCAGGTTGGTAAGGGGCAGGAGTGGCGGCGGTCGCAGGGGGGCTGAATTGGGACCGCGGGTCGGAGCAGCGGCTCCGCGATTAAGTCGACAATGATTTCCCAGACCAAATCAAAAGTTTAATGGCTTAAGGGTTGGTATTTCAACCTCACTCCATTTAATGACGAGAAAATGTCGACTTTGGCCAATTCCAGCCCGAAATTTCTGTAGCATTAGCCTGCCCCACCTCCACACTTTACCCGTGTTGGTGAGCCATTTGTAGAGCAGGAAATAACTCGCGATAGCTATCAAAACAAACATAACGGAACTTTACGGTGCGCCGTCCTCCCGACACTGACTCTCCTCCCAATAGCGTCAACTTCCAAAAAAAAAAAAACAATTTTCCCCTCAATTCTAAGTTAAAACATTTTCGTTAGAAACTACGCGGCGGCGTGAAGTGGCTAGAAAGCGGTGCTGGAAACGGCGCATATTGTGCGGCGAACCTTAGAACGTTAGCTTCGCCTAGCCGGGCGCTATGCTAACAACGCTACGTTGGCATACAGAGGGAGGTTCGCCTTGATCCTGCGTGCGGGCCTGCAGCGCGCCAGCGGCGGCGTGCCGTCCACACACGGCGGCTGAGGCAGCCGGCGGGGCGGGGAAGAAGAGCGGATGGGGGCTCCGTGATTAACACATGTAGTAAAGATAACACTCAGAAATGGTCGGTCATCCCGACTGGACCGGGAGAGCGGTACCGGCGGGGAGGAGGGTGCGCTCGGTTTAAACGATCGCCGTCGGGAGACCACCGGAGTTACATTTCAAGCCCACCGTCATCACAGCCGAGCGGAACGCGGCGGCGAGCTGTAAAGATTTACCTTTTTCTCCTGCACCCGGATCCTCCGCCTGAGAAACGACCCGAGCGGCAGCCTTTAGTTCAAACGACGCGGTGGTCGATAAAACGACCGCGGTGTGCCCCCGCTCCGAGCCATCGCGGCGAAATCCGTTAAAGTAACCCGGCCCCGGAACCACGAGACGGGCTGCGCGCTTCCCCCAATGCCTGGGAAGCTCGGATGAGCATCAAGGCTGAAAAATCATCACCTCCTCCATCCTCATCTTCATCATCATCATCATCAACATCATCATCACCATCACCGGCAGCGGCGTTCAATTGCCAGACAGCCACCGATGGTCACATGAAGTATCTGTGAATTATGAGGCACTCCTCCTACTTCTCCTTCTCCTCCCCCTCCTCACCATCCTCCTCCTCTTTTTTTTTTTTTGGAGTGGGTTTAAAATGAATGCACCTTTTCATCGTTTTTTTTTTCTTCACGTGGTGCCCCCACCCCTCAAACCCCACTACCCCACCCCCATCCCCAGCATTGTAAGCCGTGTTTGCTTTTTGCATATAAAAGCCCAGTCAACATCCCGAGCAGCTGCGACAGCTCATTGTGTGTCCCAGCAATAATAGGGGATGCAGCGATGTGCCAATGCAGAGGGATGACCGGGCCTTTTTCCTGCAGTGCCTCCCACTTTTCCACCATCCCTGCTCCAAATCGGTGCCACGGTTCATTGCGTTAAAGTCGTCCACCTTCTAAGTTCAAGGTCCGTAAATCAAAAACATTAGCCAAATATCTCCCTAAGGCGTATCCCCTGGCTCCAACCGGTGTCAGCCGAGAGCCAGATGTTCAATAATATTGAATCGTAGAGAGTTCCAGCTTTTAGCGGGGTCTCCCAGCAGCTCTACGCTGGTTTCTCTACAAAACAAAGAAATAAATGATTACCGCAGGTCTATGATGACAGATTCCATATCAATACAGCTACAATCATTTCTAGATACGATGCAATACGACAGTGCTATTCCTTACAGCTCCAGAAATGAATCAAGCTCTGCCATCCAATGAGATAAGGTCAAAATAGGAGCGTCCGCCAAAAGCAGTGAAGACACAGCCCTTCGATGAGCCACCACACATTCCTAAATCTGTTAACTAGACAACCAAATCATTAGCGTTGTTCATGCCGACAGAGATAAGCAAGCAGAACAACATCATTACTGTTGAATTGTTTACAATTCTGCAACTTAAAAAATCAGTTCTCCAACCCAGATTCATGGGTATGAGATCTATAAACCTTAATTCTCCACATTATCTCTCATGATTGTCCAAAGCCTGCCATGAGTGCCATTCTTGCCAGTGTAAAAGTAAAGGTGACCACCTTGTTCCTCAACAAGCATGTATACACCTATAGCATGCTGTCAGATTCACGGGTTTTTCGTGAAAATGCTCGCGCAAACATATCATGGATATGTTTGAATCACCTGGCCACTTTGAACTAGAAACGTTTACAGCTGTTGAAAGGGCCTCACTCTTGTTTTTAAACGACATCCTGTACCTGTTTTATCACATCTTTGGGCCGCACATAGCAGACGCCTGCACGGCGGCTATCGCACCACCTTTGCACCTGCTCAGGTTACTCCGCTAATTCAGTTTTCCCTCCAGACTTTGGATCTTATTAATGCCCTGACATTCAGCAGGCCTTGCAGCCCACATAAGAGGTGTTTGGCCGAGAGCCAGGCAGGAGGAAAGCAGAGGAAGCGGCCCTCTGATTAAACCCCACTAAGTGTGGCAGAGTAACGCGCTGATCTATTAATATTGAATCAAGCAGGAAATACAGTCTGCTCACCCACTGCTCACCATCTGGGGTCAGGAGATTAGCAGGAGCCCAGAGTATGTAATACATAAGCAAACACCAGTGCGTATGCACAAACACACAGCCATTGTTTCCGGATCATATGCTTTTCGGAGCTGGCATTGAAGTCCACGGCCGGTGGCACACAGACGATGTGTTTACATCACAATTAAACCAATGAATGATGAATGGTCAGCATCACAATGCCAGGAGACTCGACATTTTTCCATTCCCTAGCCATTCATGTCCACCGGGCAGTTCCTTGTTTGTCTGCCTGTCGGTAAGGAATGGTGTTCCTGAGGGAGGAGCTTTTGTTAAGGTTTCTAACTATTGTACTTGCTACCGCTAATCGGAGTTGCCAGGATGTGGCCACATCCACATTAATTTGATCCTCTGGGGCTTGAATCATGACTGAGACATTTTCCAAATTTTGTTTTTTTTCCATCTTCTTCTCCGACATGCCCCGCTGCCCCGATTACTTTAAAAATGTCAAGGGTAAAAATAAACAGCCCAGTCAAGTCTAGTGCGACAGCTATCAAAGGAACCCATGTACTTTCGTGAAAATGAAGTCCTCGGTTCCACGTGGACAGCGCGATATTCATCAAAATAATCAGCATCGATACGAGCGAGTCAATCACCGGACGCAACAAACCCCGCTGCAGTAGTTCAAAGGATCCGATTCCCACGTCAGACCTTTTTCAAACGATCCCCTACTGTGCACCAGTGATTAAGCTTGATTTTCAGATCCTAAAGATCAGCCTCGTGTTAAGATATCCATTATTTCAATGTTTGTTTGTTTTTTTCAATGTAGCTCAACCACGACACCGCAGCTGTCGTTCTAGATATGTAGTTTTATATCTGTCGGTCGTCATGATGTTAAATTTGTCCTCTTTCGTAAAGCGTACTGGCTGAGAGGTGCGATGAAGACATTGTGCTTCAGCCCCACCCCCACCCCAACCCCGGTGACAGTCGTCTGTCGCTTTGAATTCCAGCAGAATTTTGAAAATGCTAATGTTTGAACTCTAATCACTTGCTGACCTGCCTGGACTGAATTTAAAACTCCGTGAGCTATGACAAAACCTGATATGGTCGGACTAGTAGAGCCAAAGTTCAAGAGGTCTTATCTATTACCATGGCAACCAGTGATATGTAGTGAAAGGACCTGAGGTGTTTCAAGTCACATGTTTGGGCTGATTCTGGAAGAATTTGCCAAACATTTGACTAATCTTATCTATCACATATTCTCATACTTCAAACAAAAACTTCAAGGAAAACATAGATGTGGACTAAAATATTTAAATTGCGCAGAAATTTCAGATGCCTAAAACTTCCCCTGAATGTCGTCACCGTTTCACCCGAACTACACATTCTGTGTGTCAACAGCTCTGACGAATAGAACCCGCAGCGACGAGTGCGTCAATGTATTCTCGCACTGAGTATGTATTTAGACAAAGACAGTCAAATCTTTAAATACATAGGGCATAGTGCATCTCTGTGAGTGTGACTTTAAAGCTAATTTATGTAAAAACAGATTAATAATTTCTGTTATTTTATTACATATCATCCCATTTGTGCTTGTAAAGTACATAAAGTAGCACGTTTCAACCCGTTCTGGACCTGTTTATACATGTAAAAATGCCAGCTGGGGATTTACGAGTAGTAACACAATGTTACTATTTCTCAATATTTATAAATAAATAAAGAAGTTGACACAGAAGAGGTAGGGGTAAAAGTAGTAGTAGAAGAAGAAGAAACTGTTAAAAATGAAATTAATTTTTTTCTTTTAATTCTATTTTATATAAAGCATGCAGAATGAACTAATACTGCATATGGTAGCATTTACCACCATTCACTTGTAAAAATAGCATTAAAATATGCTTTTGCAAACAGTTTCTACAAAGAGATGGGAACTGTGACGATACTGGAAATCTGTGAAACGTGTATGTTCACATTTGGTTTTTACACCTCATCTCACCTCATGTCAAGCAAAGATTAGACACGTCTTTCGAGCACAGGGAGGTTGTTGTCTGTCCTGCAGCTCTGAGGTCATGTATCCATCATGGCCTACTTATAATTTCTGTTTTGGTTTCAACACTTTATCAATGATGATACTGCATCTTATGCGGTGGATTGCATGTGAAAACATTACCACGCAAACTGACACTTGGCCCATGTGGAGAATACTGTTTTGTTTGATTTATTCAAACAGTCAAATCTAACGTGATAACAATGTATGCACATGCTATGAGGTAAATGAGCCTTTTAGTTGAAAGTAAACAGATTTTTTTTAGCGACATTGTGTTGATTAGTAATGGGACTATCGGCAGTCATGCAGATACTAAATAATTCAATTGATATGATTGACATTCTATTTGATATGTTGCTTTCTTTTATCCCTGATGTTTGTTCTCCTCCCTTATCTGCTGTAAATTAAGAAAAGATGAGATTGTTACCAGGTCTTCATCTAACTAAGACCTACAAATTGTATTTTCCATTTTCCTGTCTTTCTTTCCTTTCCTTCTGCAGCCATAGTCAATGTTTAGCTAGTAGAGGTTGAATGAACCTTTTGCCATACCAGAGTCCACCACTGTTTATTTTGAAAAAATATATTTTAGATAAGTACATCTCTCTCAGGCAGTTGCAATTTTACTAACAGTTACAGTTGAGGTCATTGACGGAGCACAAATAATTTGATTTATTACTAATTTATTCTGGGAATGTAAGCATCATCTCTCAGTTTATATATATGTATATATATTCAGATGTTCATTTGAAAAGCCAAATTATTTAACACCATAAGTATTCACAAACATTTTCAGAAGCTCTTTCACGCCAGTGTTATTGCCATGGCGCCACTTCCCACAAAGTGCGACCATAGAAGTAATTTCCTTATTTGGGGGAGATCATTGCATGAATAGAGCAACAGCTAACCTTAAACCGTTTAGGTCGTTTGGTAGCCGTTCTTTCGGGGAGTTTACAATCTGGTGACAGGGGATTAACATCATCCAGTGCGTGTCGGTCATGAAAGACGCAAGTTTGCACCAGCGGAACCAAGAATGGTTTTATATTTTGAGATGAAACATTGCTCAGATGATTGTGGGGCTTCTCTATCATGTGATCATCCAGAAACAAAAACTACTTCCTTGGGTCAAACCCATAAGCTGGGCTTGTTGTTGGAATGAAAAAGAAACAATGACACACCTATCCAACGATCTACTCAACGCATCACTGGAGAGACTATGGTTTGAAGAAGCGACCTATTTGTCTCACTTTCACATGGTCTATTCCTCTCTCTCTCTCTGAGTGAAACAATCTACAAAACTAATCCTGAGTAGAATAAATATCTGGAAATACACTAAAAACAATGGCTTAAATGAACCAAAGTGCATTGAATTCATCAAACTCACGCAGGTTCTCCTGCCGGTGTGACAAACCTCTGAATTGAATCTGTCGTATTTGCTTACTTTCATTTGTCTAAAGTGACTTGACTTTTGCAGATCTTTCGACACATCTGAAAAGTACACAAAGTAAAAAGTATATGTGCATGGAAACAGATAAATGTCGGGGGAAAGGCTGGCCAGTCAGAAGGAGAAAGTGACATTGGTTAAATGAACTTTCTCATGGTGCGTGCCTCAGCTCCCAAGGTTACAGGTTGTCATGAAAAGGTCCTGTTGAAATGTTGGGCTGCGTGTGTGTACGTGTGTTTCTGTGTGAGCAGAATGGGGGGGTGGGTGAGTGAGCAGGAAGAGGAATTTAAGCCAAAAGGCAGGTTGTGACAGGCAATGTGCAAATACAGAGCGGAGGTAAATGTCTGCACCACCCGCACAGCTACAAACCAAAGGGGCTGAATGAATATATTTAAACAGATTACTCTCTTGACCATGTGAGTTTAGTCTTATATTTGACGGCGTGCTCACTGGTAAGGGTCTAATCAAAATACTTCTCTTTTGGTTACGTTGGTGCAAAATTAATTTTTCTCATCTGGCTGACTTAAAGCTACATGGGACCATCATTGTTCGTTTTAACCTCCCAGAGGTCTTGTGATGTCATATGTGTAGTATTTATGCATGGGTGCTTTTACTGTATGTGTATGTGTGTAAATATATATATTTCTATGTCATACATTATTCATTCATTAAATTATTTTTATTAATGTTTTTATTTTTTATTTATTTTATTTAATTAATTTGATTTATGTCTATCTTTATTTTTATTATTAATTTTATTTTTTCGACTAAGGAACCTGATGAACTCAGGTCCATCAGCGGCCAAAGCAGGAGGAGACCCTGTAACTAGTTTGTATACAATAGCATCCTGGTGATAGACTTGCCCTGATACGGCAGGTATAAGTAGAACTTTATCACTGCTTGGTTTCATTTTCACGGAGTAATGTTTCCTGTTTTTGTCACGAAAGAATGTCTCCATTGCTATGTGCTGAAATGTTTTGCCAGTCTCTGTCGTCTGTGCTAACGTGTTTTTTCATGTTGTGCTGGTCTTGACTAACTGTTTTGGCTGTAAACTTGTTTGTTCACTCTTTGCCAACTAGATTATTTCAGTCACACAGGCAAAAAGATCATTCTGTGCTTCGGCTTTGGACGAATGCGCCGCTACACACGCTTTGGCCATTTAATGCCGTTCGATATCATACAATTTGACCTTTATTTTCTTCGCCTCCTGCACGAATGCGCTCGCTTGGCTATTCATTTTGTAATCCACCGTTACAAATTCGGGCCAATCTGGTTTAGTTTTTTTCATTCCACGCGATAACAGGGTATGATACCTCTTTTCAAATCTTCAAATAAATGTGTAAGTGCACCAAGGATCTGTCTTTATGAACACCTGAAATTGAAATAATCGTATGGATAGTAATACGAAATAATGGTCGCTGCCACCAGTCATAACTCCCAGTTGCCTGTAGGTTGGCGAACTACGGTTAAACTTTTTGCGCCACTATGGGTCAAGGAAGTAAAATCCCGTACTCTGCTGCTGTATGTCACATCTATAAGCATCTGCACTCTTGATCAATCAAGCTACTCCAAGAAGGAAAGGAGACTAATGGAATGAGAAATGCATTGCCTCACAACAAGAAGGTCAGTGGTTCGATTTTTCCCTGTGGGTTTTTCCACCAGATTCTTCGCCTTCCTCCCGCAGTTCAAAAACATGCAACATGCTGCCCTCTGGACTCCATCGAATTGGTAAGCGATAGGAGGACGCTCGCTAAGCTCGCATCCATCAGGGACAACCTCTCTCAACCCGTGCTTTCCACTGGGGCAGCTCTACACAGCTCCTTCACTCAAAGACTGTTGCATCCTCGCTGCGAGAAGGAGCGCTCCCACAGGTCCTCCACTTTTTTTCTGCATGTGGTACAATGCCAGTGCTGCTCACAAGCATCCCAAAATGCCTTTTTCTGTCTCCACCATCCAACTAACTCCATCCCTATTTTGCACCTCCTCCAATCACAAGGCATTTCTTTGGTTTCGCACACATCTTATGTTTTTTTTTTTTTTTCTGTCGTTTGTATTGCCGTTTGCTTTCTTTTTTTCTGTCACTACTATTTGCACGATTCGTAATGCTGCTGTGACAAGTGAATTTCCCCATCACGGGATTAATAAAGGCCATCTAATGTTGTCTTCCATCCATCCGTCATCTGCCGCTTATCCTGCACTCAGGGTCGCGGGGGGATGCTGGAGCCTATCCCAGCTGTCAGTGGTCGCCAGTCAGTCGCAGGACCACATATACAGACAGACAACCGTTCACTCACTCACCCCATTTTTACCGATTTTTTTCCACTGAACCTGCTACAAGCTTTTGGCCTGTGGGAGGAAACCGGAGGAAACCTTTGCAGACACGGGGAGAACATGCAAACTCCACACACACAGAAAAGTCCCCCTTGTCGGAATCGAACCAGGCCGAAGCGCTAACCACCGTGCCATCGTCAGGCTCGCCATCCTGACAGAAAGCTCTTGACTAAATCGCAGACAAGACTAAAAAAGGTTCCAGTGCTCGAGCAGACGGAAGGGAAGTCTTCTTTTTTTTCTATCACTGATAACTTACCCTTGACACTAATGGCAGAACAACAGGAAATGAAAGAGAGACTCTGCAAGCGCAGCGTCTCATAGGATATTTGAAATCCCCGCGATAAAAAACGAAATGCAGCAGGGACTTTTTCAAGTGTCAGAAAAGCCACCTGACACTCAGGGAAGTCACAGTTGTCTCATGGATTATAAGATAGGCCTCTATTCGTCTCAGGATGAAGAAATTGCGAATACACGGAAGCAGGAGTGTCCAAGGTCCAGCCGTGCTTCTGTCTCACCGGGAGGACCCCTCCCTCGAACCTGCCCTGCGTGCATTAAGGGAGGGATTCTAAGCCTCAAGTAAGCTTTGTGAAGATTAGCGGTGAGACTGTGAGGATTACATTGAAGGCCGCATGACACCACCTTACAGAATGGGCGAGACAGGCGGGACCCGATGAGACGACTGTGACTCCGATTGCAACATGGGGGTCGGCAACCAACCTGCTGGCTGCTGTGGTTTGCCTCATCCGAAATTTGAGGTGATGTCTCGAAAGCAAAATTTTATAACAAGCGGGTTCCGCAAAATTTCCGTACGTGAATCGAGAATCGTCATTTGATCATTTGAAGTGAATCTGATTGACAACTTGCTTGACCTGCGCGTGAAATTGGTACTAAATTCGTACTTTGGTGTTTCATGATTTATGTACATGAAACTATGGCTCTCAGGGAAACTGACATCAGGCAAAGGGGTTACTGGTCCCTGAGCAGGAAGACATGGAGTCTCGACAAACGGAAAGCATGAGAACAGGAAGGGTACATGGGAAAATGAAAGTCCGCTTTAGAGAAAGCCGGACTCTTTTTAGATCCTGAAAAAACAAAACGGATCTATATTTTGAGTCCAGCCGTGAAACAAACAATGCATTTGCCTGTACGATGAAATTTGTTCTGTGCGTTTAATCCCCGAGGAGCAGACACCGCCATTGTCCCGTGCCAGGGGAGGACCGACAGCGAGTGTTACGCCACGGCTTTCAGTCGCAGGACAGTGACAGGAGAAAAAAAATGTTCTTGATGGCGGGGAAATCTGGAGCCCCCGGAGGAAACGCTGACTCACACAAGAGAAACATTTGAAACCCCACACCAAATGGCCTTGGGCTGAAATGACTCGTATGAATTAATTTATTGAAGTCTGGAGATTCATGTGGTATTAGAGGCTATTTATGTCCGCCGGATTGATTTGGGAAAAGAAAAAAAAAAGAAAGAAAAGAAAGAGGATCCACAGAGGCCCTTCCTCGAGCCCGGGGTTTTGCGTGACGATGGATTCGAACTTACATCTGAAGATAACGCGCCTCTCTGGCCGTGCCTTTCCCGACGTCGTGGAATCACGGCTCCCTCTTTTTTCGCACAATGGCAGTTTGTAGAAGAAGCCGTGATGTTACTCGGCGTGTCAGACTGATCTTCCTCACTTCGCAGCGCGATGATGACAGAGACAGCTTTTACGGATCAATCTCCCTGGAGTCAAGGAACACAATAGGGCTCTTCATCAACACTTGTGTGTCTGTCTGTGTGTGTTTGTGTGTGTCTCTAACATGCCACTGATTGGTATCAATATATGTAAGTGAAAAATGAAACACATATATTGTTCTAAGATATTGCTCTCGGAATGCTTCCCCCCTGTCGTTTTTCTGGGTGAGTGAGTAATCTAGGCAGGATGTGTTCAAGGAAACAGAAGATGCTGAAAAAAACATACGAGGCATCACGCCATGGCGGTCAGGTTTAAAGGTCGAGCTCCAGTTTTGCGTAAAACCACGATGTTTCTACGAGTCTTCACTTTTCTGCAACTTCAAGAAATACGTTAATCACGTCCAATCACTAAGATAAATGAATATCAGGGAGAAAAAAAAAGAAATAGAAAATAAAAGTAAGCCGGAAATAAAAATAAAGAATATAAACAATATAAAATCGGTATAAACGTGCAAAAGTGGCAACTAGCGGCGTACAACAATGCTTACAGCAGCAAAACCTATGGGTGTGTGGATGCTGCTCAGTGCTGCAATGATGTTCTGCATGGGAAGGGAGGCATGGCTGTAGAAACATACAACCATTCCCTGTCTCATTCGCCCATCAGTTATGTCTTTAGATTATTCCTTAGTGCTTTCTAAATGAAGTTACTGTTGGCATTTTTAAATTTGACTTGATCCAAGTGATCCCGCAAACTGCTGAGTCCTCCTTACCGTCCCCCATTTTGGGACGCTCTTTTTTAAAATACACCACCATCCATCCTGTTTGACAAAGATTGCTAGACTGACGGTCCATTTCTGCAAGGTCCATCCCCTTTCGTCTTGTAAGCATGCTTGGTTAAATATTGATTCAATTCCAGTGTCTGAAAATTGACTTGCCCTGCACAAAGCAACCGGAGCCTTGTCACTTGACCACCGTGTGACCCGTCTGAGGCGGCTGCAATTATACCTAAGAGGGAAGGGAGGGGTGTGTGAGTGCGTGTGTGTGAGTGTGTGTTTGGGGGAGCCACGCTTGCTTTGTCACAGAGAGGGGGTGAGAAACGGAATGAGTGTGTGTCTGGAGGCATGCAGAGCACCGATGTGAAAACAATCAGCGAGCCATTTGCTCCAATGCTAGAGCTCTGCTCTTTTGCCTGCAAGACAGAAACGACCTTTTATTTGCGGCGGCCTATTAAGAATTAGAGAGACCTTCGGGGGCGACATGATTCACCGCGTTAAATGCTAGAACTAAAAACGGAGCGAGCTGCATGATGCAGACCCCCGACGCGGGGAAAAAGGAAAGCGTAATTCCGTTTTTCTCTTGCGGGACAGGCAGTCGTTTAAAAAGAAAAAAATTTGAACAAAAAAAAACAAAAAAAAAACAGGTTGAATTGAAGAAACTGCACAAGTGATTTCACATGACCCTGCTGAGTTCAGTCATAATAAGCCCTCTTCTATTACCCCCACATAAAAATCACTTTGTTCTGTGATGATCCACTTAAATGCTACGGACTCATACTCGGCGAGGGACCACAGAGCGGCCCTTTCATTTAATCCCAGCACACACAATGGAAACGTCGAAAAAAATCGAAACCGATTCCGTCTATCTTTCAACATTTATATATCCTGCAACATGAATCCACTCTGAATCTGCTTGTTTTTGTTTTTTTTTACGAGCTGAATGTCAAACCCTGAAAGCAAACACATGTTCATTTAAAAAAAATTTTTTTATTGCAGCATCAGCCTTGATAAGTTTTTTCTCTGTTCTCTCTCTGATGAGCCTCCTTTCACTGCAAATAAATAGATAAATACTGGTAATGCTGCAAGGCTTGGCCCAAAGGGATAAACCGCAGACAGTATATTCAAGGATTGAAGATCAAGGTGGTCTCCTACCTGAGGGTCACAACAGTGAGGTGGTAAAACACAATGGGGCTTTACCATCACAAGAAGACCATGTGTTTGTTTTCAGGCTTGAATGGCTTTGTGTTGGGGGTCTCTTACACACACACCCCTCCCCAACCAAACATACAGGCAACTGACATCACACCCAACAGCCCCTTAATGGGATCCATTTGTGATCCAAAGATCCTCTCCTCCCCCGATACGATTTTAATTTCACGCGCTCTATCGAACATGATGACCTTGCTGATTACGATCAAGGCTGCCATCACATGGTGACAAGTAAATGCATTTTCTTGATATCAGAATTGTTTACACACACACACATATATATATAAATATATATACATACATACACATATATATGTATATGTATATATGTGTATATGTATACATATATATGCATATGTATATATATATATATATATATATATATATATATATATATATATATATATATATATATATATATTCTATCTACATCGTATAAAATATATTCATTCCCAACATGCAACTGGACGCGGGCGGCAGTTGAATACCGGTTGTGTTGTGATGTTTCGAGGTTGTCTCTCTAACACAACAAACCTCCTTGGAACCTCCCGATGTCGACGCGCTCATGTACACCCAGAGTCAAACTTTCAATGTTGCCACTTCGTCGACTTTATAACAAGGGGGTCGGGTTTGAGTGCGTGACGTGAAAGGCCTACTGCACGTTTAATTCTGCACTTGCACTGTAGGATTTTCGCAGTCGCTGACTTGAGACCGAAAGTCAGAAGAAAATCTTTAGAGTCTTACTGAAGTCTTAGTGGAGTCGCAACGACCCCCTGTTATCCTAGTCGTTTAGTGTACGGCGGTAATCTTACGTCTTAGTGCGGTCACAGCTCGATCTTTTCCTTTGTCTGTGGGTTTACGACAGAATCAAACATGTTTGATAGTATCGCAAATCTCAGCGTTTACGTCACCGTTAAGACTGAATCGACAACCGATAGATGAGCTTCAATAAAACCAGAAAAAGGAAACCTGGTGGATAAAAATTCCCCAGAGCGGGATTGGTGGCAGAGTTGCAATTTGTTAGCGATAAGGATGAAGGGGAACGGCGAAGGACGTCCCGATCAGTATGGAGTACGAATGGGGGGGGGGGGGGGGGGGGGGGGGGGGGCCCCCGGTTCGCGGCGTTTCCACT
>CAAKHD010005146.1:19767-48432 GCA_901007705.1 Fistularia tabacaria | reverse complement strand
ATGGGGGGGGGGGCGGGGGGGGGTGGTGGAGCAGCCCGGTTCGTACGATGTCAACTCTCCAAAGTGTCTCGACTGAGTGGAGAAAGAAAAGCGAAAATAACAATAATACATTTTATTTAAGGCGCCTAATTGATGTTTGAGTTGCTTCACTTTATTTTCATCTAATTTTTTATTTTACCTTTATTTTTTTATAATTATATTTGCTTTATACATTTGTAGATGCTCATCTGCTCTTGCTTGCTATGCTACCCCTTGCGCCCTCCAGTTGCCCCTTGGTCAGGGACAAATAAAGTTTCTCTGACTCTGATTATAGCCTGAAATTGCAGAAGCTCTGCAAATATCCAGTGAAAACATTGCACGGTGCCGAAAAATTGCTGACCGAATCTAGTTGTAGTTTTCCACAAGTCCTTTCAGAATCTTTGCAAAGTCTTGAGATGGCTTAAACTTCTAAAAACTAGTCTTAAGATATGAGCTGTTTTGCGTTGAGTCTTTTCAAAATCTTTTAGTCTGCAGTCTTGAGGCGTAACACCAGGATAAGATGGTCGACTGAAGTTTTTTAGACAATGACTCGGAATTTTCTCGAAACAAAAGGAAACGTGTTTATCGTCAGCAGAAAAAAAATCGCACCAAAAGTAAAAAGTCCCCTTTTTTTGTTCTAGCCAAGAGGATGTGACAGTAGCATGAGAGTGGCAATGAAGCTGTAAGGGCCCAGCAGATGAAGGACAGTGTCAACTGAGCGGCTCCTCACTTCCTGTCAACAGCAGCTTGAGGGAAGTAGTACTGCTTACATATGCTAAGTGTGAAAACGGAAGGCTGCGGGTTTCCGTTCTGATAAGAAGAATATTCTTGGGAGTTTTTTGACATTTTACATATATATTTAGGTATGGGTATGTGTTTGTATTTATGTATATGTGTGTATGGACATGAATATATATATATATATATACGTGTGTGTCTGTGTATGTATGTATTTCTTTGAATATGTTCTTTCTTTTTTTTTTTCATTGTTTAGTGCTTATTTAGATGATTTTTTTTTTTTTTATACTGTTATTGTTGCGCTGCTGCGACAAACGAATTTCCCCTATGGGGATCAGTAAAGTATTATCTTATCTTATTTCAGTATTATGTTTACAGTAAAGATAGAGTAATTTGGTTATTTCTATAAAAGCCCGGGTGCCTTGACTTCTTCAAAGGGTTTTTATTCCCAATGAAGAGAAGGGAAACGCTTCGTCTTTCAGAACCTAGTCTGTGCCAAAAAGTAGATTAAGGGGTGAATATACAGTAGAGCAATTGTTTTCTGACCTTGACCCATGAACATATATGAATTTCCTGTCAATCAGTGTTCATTATATTGACATACTCTATTTGGACCTAAGATAAATATACCAAGACCAAAACATGGATTACATGTAATAATGAAGTACTTTATTATTCATAAAGATTTGCTCAGTCATGTAAATTAAGTCGCTAAGAGCATCTGGACTCCTTAGAGAATTGACACCCAAGGATACAGATGATCACCCTGCTGACGATCAGATTCCGAATTAATCCCTTATCTTCCTCACATTTCAGCATTCACGTAATCTCACCAAAGATTATCTGGATGACTCAGATGATGTGATTTTTTTTTCGAATACTGTCCCAGTTGATAAATGAATTAAATGAATCAATGAAATTATTATTTTGGCTTCACTGTGGACAGCAAAACAAGAATTTCATTGCGCAGGGAAACACTTTTCCAGACTGTACATATGACAACTAACACTTTGAAATCTTTAAATTCATACATCTCTCCCATTTACATACAAAATATACGATCTAATTGTGAAATGAATACATTTTGGTTTTGACAGCTGACTTTAAATCAAACAGCACTAGGATTATCAGTGTATCTGTGTGACAGGTGGTGTAGCGATATTTGCATGACGATAGTATTTGTCCTGCACCAATAAAAGTATATCAATACAGAAGAAGAATTGTTTTTACTGACTAAGATTTACATTCTTCAAACACCCATTTGGATTCTTCACAGGCTCCCTCCTTAGTCCAATAATGTACAGTTTATTGACAGATAGGTAGAGAATTCCTGTTTTTTTATGCCACAAGAATGAAATTTCGATGTGACGCGAGGACTGGAGTTATTGTCTGAGGCCAAAAGCTCTGTTTTTGTTTCGAGGATATTATTTTGTCCTCGGGTTCCCTGTGTAATCTGACTGATATGAGCCGAAGCCCTTCCATTTCACGCCGGCCATCTGCGGCAATGACAAGACTGGCAAGAGCTGCCCCGTGGCAGAGCTTTTCTCATATTGGAAAGTAATTGGGAAAATAAAGGTTTTAAATTTATTGAATTTAATTTGAGAGAGTGTTCACGGGGTCATGTGATGCAGCTGCTGAAAGGCGAGTTTCCCTGCACTATTTTTGAATCACACGGGATGATATCAGGATTATGAGACACACAAGGTTTTTCCAAACAGGGCTCAGGCCATTGCCCATAAGACCCAATCTTGAATAAATACAGGTAAGTAAACAAAATAAAGTGCTTGATTTTCAATCAGATCAACAAATAATTTACTTTGAACTTGTGCAGATTAGGTTCCAGCCGTATCTGTCAGAGATCAACATGTGAGACACTCCATCGCCACACTCTTATCTTATCTAAAGGAACAAAGGGGAAACAGCCAATAGAAATGCTGAGCTCCAGACACGAGCACGGTTAAAAGCCAAGAAAATGAAACTGCGCCGGAGGCTCCCGGTACCAGAGCACCTTCCTGCGGAGCACGCCAACGATCGGTTTACGTTGGATCGAGCTCTGGGCTGACGTCGTGCGCGGCTTGGATGCCAGGAAGGGCCCGGTAGGCTACTTACTAGAGTGTGGGGAAACCTGAGGCCTTCAGCTCACAATAACAAAGGAATTTTGAGTGACGTGAGGTCACCGGTCTCGAATTCACTCCAGCGTCCAAAGCCGATTGTCACTGTATCCAACGTCTGAGAGTGTCATATTCATCTGATATTTTGTCTCATAAAATAAGGAATTTGAAAATAATCGAGTTTCATAATCCCTACCTACTCTCGACAGTGGTGAGGTCACATCATCATCTCATCTTAAAGTTTTTTTGCCCCAGAAATATACCTCGGCATTAAATACCTCAAGGATACAATCGGGGGAAATAAATTTCCCTGATTTCGCTGAAAACTGAGCAGAACTGAAAATGCTCACTCCAGAAATGCAAGTCAACAGCTGAGGGTATCGTTTATGCCAGGAAATGATTCCCAAAGCTTCATTATTATGTCTGTTTTCCCCGGAAAGGTTCGGGAATATAATTTAGAAACAAATGTTAAAGTGGAAATATCTGCCATTGTTTTTTGTTTTTCCTCTTCAAAATTTGTTTGTGACTCATACCACATTGCCAACAAACCATTCCAGTCACATCCTGTTCTTGCAAAGATCAATGTTTGTAGTTGGTTTCAGGTTATGTGGACTTAGGTTGAGGGTGTGTATTACTACTGTGTCATTAAATAATGCAAGTGGCAAAAGCACAGCAGACAAGTATTATTTAATAAAACTATATTTTTACCTTGACGCATATTATGAAGTGATAAATCTGCATGGTCTGACAACCTGGAATTTATGGAGGTTGGAAAGAGAACGGGCACCATTTATCAAATCCGACCGTATGTCACACTCGCCACTCAAGTCTCATCCTGCGGCATTTCAGAGCCGAGAGCAGAGACCCAACATTAGTAGCTCATAAAAAGGACAGAAATGTTGAAGCAGGTTTGTGGCAACAAAAAAAAACACAGAGACTCCACAGCAAAGTACTGCCAGGATCGCCAGGTTGTTTCATCAGAAAGGCAAACTGAGGCAGGCAAACTTATATACGTTAAGTCATCATGCAAAGGAAACGGACTAATGAAAATAAAACTAGAGAGAGGCATTCTTTTTTCTATCTCAAACTTTACTCAAACAGATGATGTTTACAAAGAGTGTACAGGTTGAATGGTTCCTCGGTCCAAAGGCCAAGAGTAAACCACAAAGACAAAGGCCACAAAAGTGGCAAAGCTTACATCCTCCTGAGAAGCCAGTATTATTTTTATTTTACCGGAATCCTCTACATTACTACTAAATGTAGGTACAAAGCTGTGAAAACAAAAGCAACTTTGAACCTCTGCAAGTCTGACAGTGATCCTCTAACAATCTGTATTTCAGACTGAAATAGTCAATTTCATTTATAGGCCCGAGCCCCATTAGTATAACACAAAAATATGACAGGACCTTGACTCAGAGGAGGCTGGTCTTAAAAATTTTTAAAAAAAGGAAATATCACCATGGCAAGAGGTAACAGTAGGTGCTTTTTGCTTGAGTGAGTTTTGATCCAGTCACAGATGTCATGCAATCCAAAACTAGCAAAGGAAAACTAAAAATAGGACGTCTGTCAATCTATCCAATCCCGATAATAAATATAAATACGGCGCATCTCAGATTTTCTACAAATTGTGAAAAGGACATGGCAAAATAGCTTTGTTCTGAAACTCAAACACTCACATAAATAAAAGGAATACCAATACTTACAATAATCCTATGGACATATAATAAGCTTTAGAAAAGAAGTTTCCTTGGCCCTTTCAAATGTAAGGATCTGGCATGAAATCGTGGCTCGCTCTGTTGTAGTTTCACAGTAGAGGCACACTGACACACCTGGCTACAGGTGAGCCATGAGCAAGAAGTCTAATGATTCGTGTCATTACTTGCACGATGGGAGAGCCACATATTTAGAATTTAAAAAGTTCTGTCACAGAGAAAGTAGGCCCAAAGTCATACAAACAGGAGCTGACATTGTTCTTGAGACTTTTTTTTTTTTCTGAATTCTTCCATCTAATTTTAATGCACTAGTGTTTACGCAAGAATGATCACTTAATAAAAACAAAAACAATGCATGTACATCCTTACACTGTATTTGTTAGACATACTGGGGGTGAATGTTTAAAAAAAAAAAAGAAAATAAAAATGTTGCCTCAGAAAAGATCTATCCTTTTTAATATCATTCACTGATGGCTTCTTCCTAAAAGGGTGAAAGGGACAAATGGAAGAAGAGAAAATGACATAGCAGTGATGGGAAACAAGGATGTAGGAGCATAATTCAATGCACACTATGATTTGTTTTTTAAGTCCCAGCCGTTGTTCATAAATACGTAGCCTGACAGGCCTTGGAAGCAAAAGAGGGGAGGTCGGCGATTCTTATCAGCGGCCGACAGAGACAGAGACGCCCCACCAGGAAACCAAGACCTGGAGCCACAGCGGGAGCCGAGAGGGACAGAGAGAGGGAAGGAGGGAGGGAGAGAGGGACATCACTCCATGATGGCTCGATAAATGACGGGCTCGATGTAGTCCTCTCTGTATCGAGAGTTGATAACCCGTTGCCTTTTGGAGTTCTGTTTGACATCGCTCTGTGTGAAGAGCTCGAAGCGCATGTCGGAGGCCACTGACTGCAGAGGGGACACAAAAAGAAAAACGGGAGATCTGATCAAGACACAATCTTAAAAACTTCAAGAGAGAAGAGTCACGTCGGGGGGGGGGAGAGCGAGTTACCATTCGTGACTTGACTCGTTTGGGCAGATCCTCATCGAGGGTGTATATATCTTCTCGCTTGACAGAGATTTGAGATCCGTTCTCAAATTCAACCTACACACGAGCACACACAAAGGTGAAATCACAAGTACACAAATGGGGATTGTTCCTTTTATAAATCATTTATCAAATGGCAACAAAATAAAAGCGCCTCAGTTTAACATAAGGAGACCTGCTCTATCTATACACACACATACACACTATATATGGACACATTGATTAGTCTTTGGTCATTCTCTTCAAGGTCAAACTAGTCTTTACATCTGAGTAGATGGATACACATAAAAAGTCTACATTGAAAAAGTGGCGTATGAGAATCACCTTTATCAGCATATTTTCCAACTCTACTTTATACACTATTTATTTATTGTCATCTTCTTATAATAATCATCTAAATAATTTGGTCAAGTTTTTTATAAAAAAAAACCCAAACTGAGCCATATGTTGAATAAGGAGTTCATTTATGCAAAATTAGAATTTTGTATAGTAAAAAAAAACAAAACAGGCAATAATTTTAAGAAGGTGATGATACATTTGTTGCGATGCACGGGCATCGGCAATTTGCAGTGATGAATGATGAGATTTACAAGAAGCGTGTACATTTCAAGTGGACTATGGGCTGCAGGGAGTAAACAGATGTGACTCACCAGGTACATGGGGATGGAGTGTGAGGCAACAAACTTGGCCCCGTATATTAACCCGTCTGTCCACCTCACTTGAACTGCAGCACCTTCAGCAGGCGGACCAAGTCGGACGCAGTCCCGGTTCTGAAAACACAGGCCATGCAAGGAAGAAAAGGGGGGTCAGTGCAGTCCAATGTCAATCCATAGGCATTGGTGTTATTTTTTAGGAATGTGTACAAAAAGGATTTAAGGAAAAAAAAACAGGGTAAAGTTCAAAAGAGTTATTCAGTAACATAGGTTTGGCGTGACGTTATGCATTGATGGGCTCCTGAAAAATTATTCACTGCGCAAAGTTAATGCTGAAAGTGTGCCGTGTAAATAACCTCGATGTCCTCGGGGAAGAGGTTGTCGCTGTACGAGCCATCATCGAAGACGACCTCATAGAACGTGGCCGTCGTCAACTCAGTCACCTCACTCTGGTAGTAACGGCCATTTTTGTATTTACAGATCACCCTCTGGCCCACCACCAGCTCCCGCATGGACGCCTTGCTGCGCTGCATAAGAGAAGTGAGACTGTTAGGACTCAAAAAGCTTATCACTCATCATCCTGTCTCATTTTGCCACAGGACAGATAAAGGGGTGATTATTGTTCAGTCTGTAGCATGAGACGGTTTAGACAAATCACCAGGTATGTGTTTACGCAGATCCAAAGATTAAAAGAGTGCACCCCAAGTAATGAACACTATCTTTTCATGAGTCATGTTTTAAGAATTGTATTTGTATTACATTACGTTGGATCAAGGCAAACAAGTTCAGACGCTTCAAACCCAAGGATGGCACCCTGACAGGAAATTCACTTTTGAATAAAATTATTTTCTTGTCCTTGGCGTGTAAAGACCAATGTCAATCTTGCCCAATTCCTAAATGCCAGTGCGTAAACATGAAATAAATAGCGAATCCCTGCAGTAGTTTCTGGGATGTGAAGGCACTGCTACAAATATTTCCATTCTGTATGGCTGAAAAACTAATTGCTAGAAAATTAAAAGTGATGATTTCATTTTACTCAAGTGTCTTGGCACTAGGATGGTCTTTGTTTACTATCAAATGTAACACACCTTCACCAACCATTATTAGCACTGGGCGAAACTCATTTTGGAAATCAAACTTACAAGCAGCAATTAAAACAGTAGGATTAAAACTCCTTTTCTTACACCATGTCACAAGTCTGGTGAGCATTTTTCGGGTTAACTTGTGAAAACATTGCAGAAGCCACCCAATTACTTCCACAGGGGGAATAGTCTTTCCGAACAACAACCGAGACAATGTTGTTACTGTGCAGTCAACCTTAGTGCCCCAAAGGAATATAGAACTATGAGAACACTCAAGATGTGAATTTAAAAACAAAGATATAACTCAAGGGATAGAAAAGTCATTAAACATTTTTCGCTAAACAATCTAATGCAATGCAAGCGGTGACACTGAACATGGGCTACATTTGTGTAGTACTTCTCACTATGAAAAATTAACCTAGTTTGGATCACACTAACTATTGCCATTCAGGTGACTTTCAATTTCACTGTACTTGACTGGATTGTGGAAAGAGACAAATGTACCCCTTTCTTCTACCGCACTTTTTTTTTTTTTCTCGAAAGGATTCACCTTACCAACAGCATTGCTGTCACTTTTCTGTATGGTGAAAAAACAGGAGATAAACGGTGTTGATTTGCAACAAAGGCCTTTTTAATACATGGAACATGAAAATAAAAAGTTTCAGTGTTGAAATTCGAGGGAAACACTTTCGGTTTATCAAAGGAGTAAGTGTCTAAAAGATTGTGGGAGTAGATCGGTTTATACTATTATTTAAAGAATGGCTTGGGCTACCAAAGCAGCCCATCGTCTAGGTCTCCTGCTAGTCACTTAAAAAAACGCCATGACATAGACGGCTGTTGTAAGCTGTGCAGATTGTCAAGCCCCTGGGGGCAGAACTGTGTCTGTGGATTTAAATGGATTTGACGGATATTGAACCATTGTACTGTTAAAATAATCAAGGAAAATGTCACATTTAGCATAATAATGATTCCTCAAAGAGCCAAAGTGTCAGCGTGAGAAGTAGTGAATTTTGTTTATGGGGTGGTACCTCAGGCATGACGGGCGCTCTGTGCCTGTGGCAGGTGATGTAGACGATGAACGGCCAGTCGTCTGGGTGCATAAGGACACCAGCTGCCTGAGCACAGGTGGGATGAAACGCTGTTGAGCAGCGCCCGTGGGAGCATTGGACACAGCAACCAGTCACCTCCTTCTTCATCCGCTTCCTGCAGTACACGCACTTCTAACAAAAGACAAAGACACAAGTATGGTGTGGTGAATATGAGTTAGGTAGGAAAGCAGTGTTAGAAACCTGAGAAGGAAGTGCAGGGGAAGGAAAGGAAATGAGGAGGCTGGAGAAAGATAAGTAAGGCAGCTTCTGTTTGTGTCAGGCAGACCTGGACACTATCTGAGGCTTCTATGATGAAGAGAAATAACACAGCTCTTTTTCCATAATTTTAAATTGATTTCAACACTGTTCGTTCTTCTTTACAAGCAGAACAGCAAAAGAATATTACTTCACAGAGATCGAAACCTGGAACAATGGGGGCCAACGAATGTGACCTATAGAATAGTTGATGCATGACTCACGCACAAGACAAAAGGCAGTACTTAACAGTTGGGAAAACTACAGGACACAGAATTCTGTCCCAAAAAATTCAGTGTCTGTTCTTTATGGTGTAGTATGCATCACTAACGTTTTACACCAAGTCACCACAACAGCAGTAGGTAATGAAACAGAGCAAGGACAGCCGAAAGGTGCCAGGATCATTTCTGTGTTGAGCAGGGCTTTGCGACATCAGCTCTGTCTGATAAGGGGCTGAGTGTGTGTGTTTTTTTTAGAAATAGGACACAAGGCTTGCAACAGTTCTGATAAATAAACGAGAAGCGCTGGAAAAAAGAAGACACGCAGACATTTATCAGGAACACACAATTAGCAACAAAAGAGCAAAGACAGTTTGAACTCAGGATTGTGGCAGGTCTTCAGTGTTATGCACTTTGCGCCACTTGAACTGGAGCGAGTCGTACCAGTCTGAAGCGTGGCAGTGGGATTGCGGAGAGGTCAATGGGGCTCCGCTCGCAAACATTGACAAAGCGGGCTTCCAGGACAGTGATGGCACACAGCACATGAACCCACCTATGAGAAACACAAACACGAAGAAGGATATGCACAAACAGTACAACGTCTAGGGCTTTTTTTGTCCTTAAGTCATGTCAAATTCTTTTATGGTCAAATTGTGTCATTATTTGAACAACTCAAACATTACTTGTATTTGTACTCTCGACGTAATGCACACACTTAGAGGTCTAATTATAAAATGGTTACGACCTAACTTTTACTTATAAAACATCAGGACAGGAAAGAAACTGGGGAGCAATAAATACCATGATAATTTGAATAATGCATTTTGTGTTGTGAAAAATACAGCAAGATGTTTACAAATATCATGAGAAAGCTCTGGAACTTCTAGCAAAAAAACAAAAACAAACCCTACTAGATTTAAAGTGAAAATATTCCATAATTATAGGTTTTAAATAACCCTTTGCCTAAAACAAATTGACTTTTTTTTAACTACATTTTATTTGTGGATGTTGCGATGGCTTTTTCAACGCACTGTCAAAGATGATGAGACACCATGACATGCGTTTAAGCATTTCCTGTCATTTATCACTACCTTTCCAGACTTTACACTTTGCAGTAAGTGCGAACCACATGAAGAAACACATGACTCCAACACAAACATGCACTGAGCCTGAGGGTCTTGGTCAATTGATCCGAGCACTAACAGCCCAATTCTTCCATAGGCTTTATTGATTGCGGGCACAAAGATGTTCTGGTAAAAAAGGAAAAAATAATGATTGCCTTTTAAATTTCTGTGAGCTGTAGGCGGTGTAAGTGAACATCGGTAGGTAGTGGAACATTATCAGCGCCTTATGCCTCATTATTCACACAATGAAAAAAATGGTGGTGGTGTTGTGCCCAATAATGGCTGCAATGAAGAGATCTGAAGTCTTTTGACCACTGAGCACTTCCCATTAGATCATACTAACTTTCACCATAAAATGTGTATTCTGTTCACAGAACACACGGAACTACAAACAAAAAATTCTCAGTTTTAAAAAGGAACATTTCTTCAATTATTCTTTTATATAAGACAAAAAAAATGTTAAAGTTGAGAACTTTTTTTAAATCAGCTGGGATCACTTACTTGTCATTGTTGGCTCTCTGCAGGGCTCCTCCCCGGAGGGAACACAGACAGCAGTCCTGGAGGAAATAAATGTGTGATATTACTACCAACCTATCTCTGAAATAACAAATATTTATGATACAGATATATATTTCTTTTATCATATCTAGGATGTTTTGGTTGTTTCATATTGTTCTTATCCAAAGGCAGGGATCTTTTCCTCCTATGCTGTGTAGAATCTTCTTTATGAGGCCATTTTGTGATGATTCATAATCCACATCTCGTAAGGCAACTTTAATAAACACCAAGTCCAAGTAATGGTAAAAGGGAGACTCTGAAGTCAAAGACTGAGTGCAGATTCATAGCGTGCTGCACCACAACATCATTACTGAGCTGCTATCATGAAAATTCGCATTGTTATCAGAATAGTTGGAAATATGGTTCATGTTAAAATATTATCTGGAGCGGTGGTGCTTATTCTGAGTATATGGGTGACCGGCAAAAACAGAACACATCATTCTGGTGTTATTGCTAAAAAAACAGTTAAAAGGGGAAAGATGTTTATAATATACCATTATTTCCAGACTACAAGCCACTACTTTTTTCACATGCTTTGAAAACTGTGGCTTAAACAATGATGCAGCTAATTTATGGATGTTTTGGGGCTAACCAGCTTCATGCTGCCAAAACACTTAGCCTAGTCACATCGGACTAATGAAACTGCGCTTCATGCACATATCCTCCTCATGGAAAACACATAAAGAAATGCATATGATGCAGCTTTCAAGTTAAAGGCAACCGACCTGGCTGTCAAAGAACAAAATCGAGCTGCTGCACGTAAGCCTGGCAACAATGAATCGATGGCGAGACGTTGGAAACGGCTGCGTGAAAAATTGACTCAATGCAAAAAAGTGACAGAAATTTTCAGAGGTAAAAAAAGCAGATGGTCCGAACAAGAACACGTTCTTGAAGACTGGGTCTGGACTGCTGTGTGATGAAGACGACAACACAAGTGCGAAATTGCCTCAAGATGAAAGTGACACTGACAGCGATCATGAAAGAGAGACAGAGGAAGTGTGTAACAAAATAATTCTGAGGCTCTTCAATTCCGACACCGAAGAAGACGACTTTAATGGTTTTAGTGCGCAGAAGGAAGATGAAGATAGCGATCAGCTGGAGTAGGACAAAGCGGGGATAGAAAATGGATGGATGGATGGATGGATGGACGGACTTTTCCTTGAGTTTTTTTATTATTAATCTTTTTCATCAGTGTGTTAAAGGCACTGTTTGGAAAAAAAACATTTCCAGTATGCATTTGTGGATGTTGCGTATGTATTCAATTAAAAGTTTAAAAAAATATTTCCATGTCACATCTTTCTGTGTAAATATCTCTAGGCTTATAGACGCACTTATAGTGCGGCCTATATATGTACACACATTTATTTATATATTTTCAAGCTGGTGAAGCTTATATTCAGGTGCGCTCAATAGTCCAGAAATGATGGTAATTAGAAGAGTATGAAATACATATAACATGGATTAACAGCAGGTATAGGTTTTCCTTCAGTGTAAGATATATACATTTCGGGAAGATAAACTAGATCAAAATCTGTAATGCTGTGTAACAATAATAGTAAATCTTGGCATATTGGGTAATATTTATTTTTATTTTGTTTTTAAAAATTCTCGGAACCGAGCTATTTCCTGGATTTTTTGTCACAAAGTTACACAGGGTATGACGGAATTTAGAACGCCATTTTGGGCTTCAGGAAACCTGATCATTGTTGGCATAAAGGATAATAATATTTGCAGAGTCATTTGACACCCCCTGCCCTGTGGAGTTTTATTTAAAAAAGAAATTGAAAATATCAAAGACAGAACTGCAAAATAACGACATCAGGGTGAGAGCAAGAGACGTCATAACTTCCGCAAGCTGTGAGTCTCTACCACTAACATCGTAGCTATCGAATCAGTGTATCAACTCTGTAGTTTCATAGATTTGGTTGTGCTATATCATTAGAGGGCAGTAAACGTGTAAAGATCATATTGTAGGACATCGAAGAAGATACACATTAGATCGTCTCAGTAGGTATTGAGATACAAACCCTTAATGGAGAGTGACATTGGGCATTTTATAATTATTTAAGGAACATTTAATGTTCCATAATATCAGGGGATCCAACAGCAGAGATGCGTTTATGGTATGTAACTGATCTATATTGGACAGGTGCTATAGACCTCAGTCAACAAACCTCAGTGGTCGCATTGGCTTCACAGCGGGCACAGAGCCAGTCGTCCAGCTCTGCTTCATCCCCAGATACACCATAGCAACCTGAGCAGGAGAAGGAAGGGAGGCAGGGCACTTAGCATGAAAGTTCACAGGTTTACTGATGGACTTTGTTTAAAAATAAAAAAATAAAACATCTAAAATGGTAGTTTTAGTTCCTCTTTCTATGTTCTTTTTAACATCCTTCTATCTAATTTTGAACAAACATTACAAGGAATATTTTACCCAAATGACAATCCCGTATTAATTGACTTGCCTCAGGCTGAGAGATATTGGGATGATGTATTCGGTCCACTAAACACTTAACACTTAAACACACAAAAATATCTTTTGATTCCTCCCAAAACCATTGAAGTGACTGGTGACTACTCATTAAAAAAAATAAAAAATCCTTGATGCTGCTCATTTGGGATAATCCAAGTGCAAACCCACAGAGGATATTTCAGCTAAGACCTAAATATTTAGGTAAATATTAGCTTAATATTTCTTTTTAAGTGAACTCTCTATGTTGAGGCTTTAAGAGACTTGGATTGTATCCAGGCAGGCAGTAGGGATGCATTACTTAATTCTTTGGGTGTCTGACTGTGTTTTTATTTCACTTGTTTGCTAAAAAGCTCCAAATGTTTCTTCTTGAACTCCAAGAGTGTTTTGGAGTTTAACAATTTATTAAAGCGGACCTTCTCTTGACACGAGTAACTGTAGACACTTGCTAAATTTTTGCGGTGGGTATTCCTTTTAAAAAAGTATTTTTGGTCTCAAAACACTAACACTTGTCTGTATTATGTAGTGATGCTTACATATTCATACACAATCCTCTTGGCCTTTACTATTGGCTGCTTTTCTAACTGACAGTATTTTTAAGATTACCCACTTAGTGGGTGTTTGCTATAGAACAAAAGAGGAACTTCTTATTTGTTGCAACAACCATTTGATGATATGAGATACCGATGGAACACAGAAAAGGGGCTTACTGGCATGTACACGGACGCAGCATTGAGAACAACTGACCAGCCGGCTGGTCCCATCCTCTGCCACATGTGGGTTAGACAGCTGTCCCTCCCCACTACCACTGGCCTTGCTGGTTTGAGTGTCAAAACACATGTCCGGGATGAGTGGCTTGGACCACTGGCGACCCCCATGATGGTTCGCCAATGTCAGTGTCACACTGGAACTTACACCGCTGGACTCAGACTTGAAAAAAAAAGTAGATTGTTTAAAAGTAGTAGTTTAAAACGTAGATACACCTAATGTGAATAAAACAGCCATAACTTCACAGTTCAACTTTTTATCTCAAGATCAAAACTCCCCCCTTTTCCCCATTCCAAATTTCAGATTTGACATATTCTGTAACCTCAAATTTATGTATCAATGACTGGCTGTTAAAAGAAACTTATAAAATTAGTCAAAGGCCGATCAAGTAATTCAAACACATATAGTTCTCACCTGAACGTAAGTGTGGAAGAGCAAACAGATGGAGCAGTAAGGAGCCTGCTCGGCCATTCTCTTGTTGTACTCCCGCTCTGCCTGTGGGTTATATGGTCGACACTGCCAGAGTTGTCTGAGTGGCTTTGCCCACTCCTCTTTCTCCTCTTGCTCAAAATCCTTGTCTAAATACACCTCTACAGAATTGAAAAATAAAGACATAGGGGAATAGTGAGGCAATATGGAAAGGAAAAAACAAATGTGCGTTTATGTTTGAGGATTTAAGGAGGTTAAGTTTCAAGATGCCTTAAGCAATTCAATAAACTAATTCAATCGAGTATCGACAATACAAGCAATGTATAGATGCCAAGACTCTGGTATTAACAATAACAATGCTTGGGAGAAAAAAAAAAAAGGCACAAACTTAAAAATTGCATTTCAACATTAAACATGAAAAATTATACTGCAAACAAAATAAGTTACCTTCATCACTGTGTACCTCTCTGATGAGAGGATGGTGACGGGGAAGTTTTCCAAGAACAGCTTGCTGCTTTTGCTTTGTGGCCACTGACTTGCAGTATGACTGCTCTTCTGACACCTGGTGGGTCAAGTAAGACATAGCAAGACTACTTGAAAAAAGTAATTACAAAGGCCCGGAGACATAGCAGGAATGTCAGCTGTAACAAAAGTCCCAACATTAAAAAGCTCACAGGGAGCTCTGTCCTAGTATAAACTCATATTCAGATAAATGCTTTAGTTGAACTTTCTTTTGAAAAAGAGTTTGTGAGTAATTAATACTTACAAGTTGGTTCTGAGTGATCACCATTTCATTGTGCATTGAATTCTTGACAGGAATGGCGTCTTTCGGGGTGATAATGTCACTATCCACAAGGGGGCATTGGTTACTCTGTGGTTTGAACAGGATCAATAATATTCATGGCAAAATTGGAAACAATTTCTGATGAAGTGTTGACTGCCACAATCAGGAGGATTGGCACAAATTATCAAGTTATTAAATTAGTAACAATGCAGACCTAACCATTAGTATGTAAATGTAGTGTGAGTTCTTGTTCAGACACACTGCAAAGTCTGTTGGTTGTTTGCCAACACCTGCATGTCTTTTTTTTCCCCACATACATGTGTGCCCACATGCATAATTACTAAGCAAGCTCAGTGTAAAAAACAAAACTAAAACAACCTGTTATGGATCATTTGTCATGTAAGACAACTTCTCAAATATATCAGTGTCACTGTGCACATAGCTGTCAACAATTGCCACTCTTCCCACTAGCATCTTCTATATGACTATGGATAATTCCGAAGTAATTAAAGCACTGACCTTTAGTTTGCTGTTCTTCAGGGACTCTGTCTCCATTTTATTTATGGGTCTGGCTTGTGTCTGAGGGGAAGCCAATTTGATGATGGGCTCCAGTTCAGGCTTCTCCTCTTCAGCCTGTGCTTCAGTAGACATGGGGGTTTGGGTTTTTTCCTCTTTTTTGCATTTCTCCACAGGACTCTGTGCTCCTGATTCAAGTGCAACTTTGGTCAGAATAACTTTGGATTCTGGCTGTGGCTCCTTCTTCTCACAACCTGGGGTCTGAGATTCAGACTCCACCTGTGTGTGTGGCAGTGGTAAAGCTTTGATTTGAAGATGACGGGGTTGATGCTCTCGGGCATAGCTGTGAACCTGAAGCTGCGTATGAGGCTTTTGCTTTTCTAGTGAGTAGCTGTGAACTTGAAGAATATCTTTTGGACTTAGTGTCCTATGGAAGAGCAAGCTGGCTACCCCCATCTTACGGGCAGGCTGTGCCGTCATTTCTGTCCACGTAGGTGACACTGCGACTGGTAGATGACCGTTTTTGGCTTGTGACTGAGATGAGATTGCAGGTGCACGAGTCTTTGTATAGTGGGGAGGACGGCTTGTGTCACTGTTACTTAAGCCCCTGTGAAACGGATCCATCAAAGTAAGCTTGGTTGGCGTGACAACCAACTTTGGAGGACCTGTAAAAAAAAACAAAAACAGAATTTTAATGCAATGGAAAAAAAACAGCACAGAACCATAAATGAAACACATAATATTACGTTAACGACTGAATTCTCAAAACTACATGAGCAACAGGGTAAGAATTAAAACCATGCACTGGCAATAGTACCTTTATTTCTTTTCCCGTCTATCAATGTAGAGCGTGGTGGTAGAAGACTGAGCCGAGGGCGCTTCCCATACTGTTCCATTTCCTCATCTTCTTCCTTGGGAACAACCTCATCTGGCACATCCAGGCAGACCCTGTGTCTTTTTGTTTCTATCCTTTGTGTGGTGCTGATCATTAACCAAGGAGAGACATGCACATTAGGATAAGATAAGATAATACTTTATTGATCCCCATTGGGGAGGTTCGGGTGTTGCAGCAGCAACATTATAGGGAAAAGGAAAAAAACAAACAAACAGGAAAGATAAATACACACACATGACAGTGAGTGACAGTGAGACACTGATTGGAGTTAATACATTTGTAAAGAGAAGATTTTAACTGCATTATCTGTTTTGAATTTGTATGTTGTGAAGATATTTTTAGAACTGCATGTTTAACCTTAGGAGCATACTTTTCAGAGAGAGAGAGACAGGCACTCTTCTATCCCTAATACAAACACTGCAATATCTAAGGGATAGCAAATCCATTTTTTTATCTTTTTTTCCCCATGAATTGCCAGTAAATGTTCATTTTACTGAAATGGAAGTTCCGATTGGGACAGTTATATGGCTCTAGGATTTCTAACATGTCGTAAAAAACACAAAAATCATATCCACAAACCAAAGCATGAAAGTTAAATAATTTTACTGTGACCTACCTCTTCCGCTCGCCATCCTCCCCGCTGATCTCTGAAAAGCCACTGTGACTGTTGCTGCAGATGTCATTGAAGGACTCCCCCAGGAACTCCTTTGCCTCAGGGGTGGGGCGTGAGTGGTCAATGGACACCACATCTCGCCCAGCCAGCCACTGTTCATAGCGATCTGGCTGGAATTTTCTCACAAATACATCCATGGAAATCTTAACCATGTCTTTGCGGCATGAACACTGAAGGAGAAGATGAGGCGGAGAACGGTCAACAAAGTTGAAATGGATCAAGTTTCAAGTGATAAATGCAACAAGTGATGATACTTTGCTGAATGTTAAGTGTTCTTAACAAACATCTATTCACTAATGTAATCAAATTAAAAGGATATAATTGTGCATTCATTACCAAAACTGCTTGTTTGCCATATTCAATCCATCTCTCAGTTGCAAAGTTGGTGGATTCGGCACAGTTAAAGCCGTGGTTGAAACCAGCATGGTAGGCATAGGGGAAAGTTACCATGAATTCGCCAGCCTCCTGAGTAATCTTAAAGGTAATACAAACATTTGATATTTAGTTGTTACATCATGCATTTAAAGTTGGTGTAAAGAGAGACTTTCTTTAGGATATTATATTTACAATTACTTTTCTCATACCTTCTCAAATGGAATGCCATATTTTTTCAGTATCGAGGGGGAGATAAGAGTCATCTTGTGCCTCAAAAAGGCCTCACAATTTTGAGCGCTACCAGGAAAGAATCCTGTAATAAAGTGAGAACAAAGAGATGTTGGAGAGCTAATGTAAAACACCGTACCAAAAAAAAAAGTGATAATTCTTCCACTGGGCTCATACCTTTAGCTAGACGCTCAAGTCTTTTCCCATGCTCTGGGGGGACACAATACCTGCAGACATTAAAATGGATATTCTCCTTTAAAATGAGGTGGTGCTGAATGATTATCTGTAGAATTACTGTTTTCAGCCTCAGACTTTGCCAGATACTATACACACAAGGCACTTTGTAAAATTCAAGCACTCTAAGCTGAACAGTTGGTGTCCACTGCGTGCCAGGAAGTATTTGAAGTAACTGTTCACAGAATTCCCTTCTTTGCACAGTGAAGTTTTTGACAGAATGTCATATTAAGTTTGATGATAAATTTTCAGGATAATCATTAAATTACCTTGTTGTCGTAATGGAATCCAAACATATTGTATGTTGATCTATGAAAGCGTGGTGGGCAACATGTACAGGTTCCTAACTATACAAGACTTTATAGGAGCAAGGATGTTACGATATTTGGCAAGAACATATCCAAATATTTTAATTGAAATCATATTCGGAAATCATGTCAATTCTGACCCTTTTCATAAAAACGGTGTGGCCTGATTATCATTATTTTTACCATGATTTAGGCTCTCCAAAATGCAGGTAGTTGATACTGTAGAGGTCCATGTCTTCTGTGTGCCATGCAAAGGTGGTCTTCCACATGCCAAAATATAAGTATGGTGTATTAACACCCTCAATAGTAATGCCGCTGTCATGTTCCACAGTATCCAGGATTGTGTTGAGATGACAAATGTTCCACTCCTTGATGTCCTGCAGGAGTTTGAATAATAAACAGATTTTATTCGCAGGAACATATTGATACTTTATTATGAATAGTAGCTGTGTACGAAGTCAAGCATATTAACAGAAAAACAATAACAAAGTTTGGTAAATATAAAAAAAAAACACAGCAAGCAAAATAATCTGAAAGTGTGTGGACTTACAGGGTCATATAGAGTCCCATTGACATCAGCCCCATAAATAGGCGGATTAAATGTCACATTCTTCCAGTACTTCCTTTCAAGCTCCTCAAAGTCATCATAGTGAGGACTACAGAACCTATACAAAGGCAATAAAAAATTAAAATACCATAAAACAGTCACTCAATCAAAGAAATAACATCCACAGCTACAACAAAACCAAAGGCCTTTAAAATAACAGCTCTCACTTGTCACTGTTGGCAATCTTGCGGAACTCTTTAACAGTCATAGACTTCTTTTGAATGTTATACTGAGTGAAAAGGCCGGACTGGCCTGTCACCACTTGCTGAATGGGTGCTGGTATTACCAAATTGTCTATGTCATCATAGGAGCGTCTTGGCTTCCACTCTTTTGGTGGGACAATCTGATAGCGAAAAAGATGGACAAATAGTTTTTTATGAACACAACTGTAAAGCCATTGTAAGAAGAACACAACTCATTAGTGGTATATGTGTCACTGGTGCAACTGTTGTTGTGAAAACTGTGTGTAGCTACATTAAATGAGCGAATGCAACTTTCGAACTTACTTTGGCTAAGCCTGCTCTGTGTGCTCCTTGGGACTCCACGTATGCAATGTACCGGCTGAAGTTCATGAATTCCTCAGCAGTGGGGTAAAATGTCATGATCCCCTTGGAACCATGATTTTGGGAAGTTACGTCTGATGCCATCCCAAATCTTAAAGGCCGCCATTGCAGGAATGACAAAAATTATGGAATTAAATGTGTGAATATTTCTGGTTAAACACATAAAGTAAGAATGTTTGAAGATACTGACAGCACAACCAAACACAAAGCAATGACAATTTTCTAGTTTATCATTCTAGCAAAGTGTTGGTAACTGGCAAAAATGGTAAAACAGCAGGAGAGAGGTAACAACGTTCATGAGAAAATTGGGGGGGTTGACCATTTAAATTTTGTGATGTGCTAACGACATGACTTTAATATAGGCCAAAAGCTATAAACTCTCTGAACAGGAAATCGGTCGCAGTCTTTGAAATGAAACCAATGAATCAATGTCAAGAAAGAAAACAAGGAATGCAGTATTCGGTTTATCCGCATGTTTGAAAAGGCACTATTTTTTCCCCAACTACAAACAGTAGCTGTTATTAAATTAATGGTTCTTCGTGGGAGCAAAACACAAGCACCTCCGGTTTAGCGCTGGTTGTGCTACGGTCGTTTCTGATTGGTTAAACCTTCGTCTCTTTAATTCGGCCCAACTGTTAAAGCTAACCAGCTAACAGTAGCTCATCTGTTAGCTCACTGTTAGCCGAGACAAAATGGGAAGATACATTAGCCGGTGCGATAGCGAAGTACTGTTTTCATCCGTATTGCAGCACCACATACACGACAGTGAAATATTCAAGTTTACTAATCAACTTTCAATACTGTTAAATGCCCCACGAAACAATTTGTCGATGACAACACAGTTTCTTTTGCTAATTAAAACCAAACTGGGATCGGACTAGTCGTCGTGCGACCGAAACAATCTTAGCTATATTGCGTCTTATATATAGTGTTTGCAAACTTGGAAGAACCACATCCTATGTATTGTTAAGTTGCAAACTACATTTATCGTAATTCAACACCATTGTTTTGCTCACGTCATTTCGGATAGAATACTTTGAATAGTCAATTTCTACAGTGCAACTCTTGAGTCCGTCAAGTGTGTCCCAGGATATAGACTACACCGGCGTTACCCTCGACATTAGCTCTAGCTATAGCAGTTCCGGCTAGTTTCGCTACCAGATTAGCATATGAGTTAAGAAGCTAACGCTGTGAGGAAATGAAGAGAAAAACATATAAAAATAGATACTCACTGCCTCCTCTCAGCTGATGAATCGGTAGTCCCTTGTTATAGTTACACCTCGCAATCAATACAGACAGCAGTGATGTATATCGGAGAGGAGAAACCGCTTGCCAACAGAGATACCAGTGGGGAGAAGAAGATGACTATCCTCCATTACCACTTCTACGCATGTACACGCACCTCGGATTTTGTTTACCACAACACGCATGGGACACGCTCAGCCAATAAGAGACCGGCTGGATGATGACGAAATGGACACCCGACTATCTTCAAATTGAACTTGGTCTCTAATGAAGCTGGGAAAAGATGGATGGTAACAAAGAGCCAAACATTTCATTATGTGAAAACATTGATCAGCATCAGTTAAATTTTGATTTGTTCTTCAGTTTCCTTTTGTTTTTGTTTGTTTTTATTTGCCTGCCTGTTATCTAGCTTTTGTTGGATGTCACAGTATCTTACGCTTGTTCTGTATATTTGTTCTTTTGAATCTTTTTCTGTAACTTATAACTGTAACCCCCTTTTACTTTGTTCTTTTCTTTAGTTACAAATACATTTCTGTAATTAATTTCAGATATCATACTTTCAATTAAAAATCTATCATCCATCTATCCATTATTTTAAATATTTTTGATTGTGTCATATTGTCCTGCAATGGAACCCAGACATAAGAAAAAAGAGCGAGAGATGCAAACACATCGGAATGCAATGAACATCAGTTTTATTTAATGCCAGCAAAGGCACATTCATACAACGACTCCAACTGTATTGATAGGCTAGATAATGTTATATGCATCTACATTCAGGCAGTGCATATATTATGATTCCTGTGAATAAATGGAACAATAACTTTAACACATTTAAGCACAAAAGATATAGCCCACTGGAGCACTGACAATTCGTATGCACACTTTTAGCAGAGGAAATCGATGTGCACCCTGTAGTCCACACAGTTTTACTGACCTTTTACATCAAAGGAAACATTTAATACAGTACATTTCATCAGCAGCACTTGTTGGTTTTTTGAAAGTTCATATAGAATATATAGATTTTAGAGGTGTCAGTGCCAGGTTTTCTTGTTCTCACTCTATTTCTGTCCATTTTGTACCAGTTGCATAAGACTTTACTGACGGTTATTTTGCATCCACTCTGAGTCAAAATGCATATATAACTTACCAGCATTGCATGAATGAATGTTCCCCTTTCTAAGAAAATGTTCTCCTTTGGCTGACTCACATATGATCTCACTGGAAAGCCAGTTTCAAAACCACTGATTTCAACCCTCTACAATCTTAAGCAATGTTGATACCTCAGCAGACAGCACTGTCTAAGAGCTTATATGTCTGTGCTTCAATCCTTACCTTTATAATCCCACTATGAGACAAAGCAACACCCATGAAAGAATGTCTTTCATAGAGCTCAGTGGAGAGCTTCTTTTTCCCTTTGTAGATTTACACAATAGATCTGAGAGAAGTAAGGGAACAAACTTGGTTTTGTATCAATCAGCGTAAAATCATGTCATTACGATTACAAATAATTAGGTAATGGCAGTTTCTGTTTATTCAGAATAAAAGGCAAACATAGACATAAGGAGGATTGATTAAAGAGAAGTGTGAAGGGAAACTATTGATATGACAATATATTTAAACTCTCTTGTATTTTGAACTCATGCAGGGCCTTAGTACCTACATCTTTATGACATTAAATATTACATATTGAATAGTGGAAAAAAATGCTTCCAGAAAAAACCCCATTTGTATCCATGTTTGTTTACATCTATTTTTGCAACCATTTCAAATACATCTCTTAATAAATATAATTTCATATTCATGCAACTATCAACTGATGAATTGGTTACATTGTGCTTGACATATACACACATGGCTTTTTTGGTTTTTAATTTAATTTGAGAGTTCAGTGAATTGAAACAGATTTTTATCACTTTGGAAATACATGAGTGAATTGAAAGACCAATAGCAGTGACTTAGGCTTCATGTAAGAAATACACTGCACAGTCTATGAGCGGGGTTAATAGATAGTTGGACTGCACATGAACAATGAGTTTAAAGTTTTATGTCAGTTAAAATGTAATTAAGATATGCATTTGGCTTGATAATACTATTTCATAAATACATATATATATATATATATGTATATGTATATATATATTGTTTACCCAGTAAGCATCTCCATCCAGTATTTGAAAATACACTATTGTTTTCATCATTAAAATATAATCATAAGCTGGGCTTTGTCATCAGTAGTTAAGTCTTTTTTTGATGTACTATACCATTTTCTGGCCAAAGCAGGTGTAAGTCAGCTCAGTGTTAAGTTAAGTTGAACAGAAGCTCTGCAACTGTTTAAAATAATAATAAGGATTTCCAGACACCATTTATAGGAAGTCTAGGCCTTTTGCATCTTGTGTTAGTCACTTTTCACCAGACAAACCCCATACAGGAATCACAAATGGACATAGTAATTATGACCTCCAGTGATTGTGTTGTTTTGCTTATATGAAGGGATGGAGCAAATCTGAAATTATTGAGCAACGGAGAAACTGACTTTGTCTTTGCATCTGTACCTCTCATCTTTATGTTCAGCTGTTTTTCTCAAGTTGGCACAATGCCATTTGTCCAGCTTTATCTTGAAGCACCAGTGGCCATCTGCATCCTCGAGATGTGGCCTCTTATGTAACAGCTCTCAGCCTGGGAGCAGCCTTAAGAACATATGCTTACTGCCAAGAAAGGCCTTCTGCTTGGTTCGGTGATAAAAAGCCAGACACTTTTTTGGTTATTTGTCCATTGGCATATGGATTTTCAGTGTCTGGAGAGTTTCACAAACAGCAACAGTATTCTCTTTGTCTGTCTTGCTGCGGTCCTTTCTGGACATATCAGGCTCCCATAGAAAGAACTCGTGTAGAAGAGTATTGACAGTGTCAGGACACTCCATCATCACCATGTGACTTCCTTCTTCAATTACTTTCAGGAATGCAAACAGAAGAATCTAAGAAGAGGATGCATAGTATTAAAAAAAACACATCCTGCATGATGAGATGATTTTCTGAAAAACCCAAAGTTGGTATACCTCTGCCATGCGTTGGTCCTCGTCCATGGGGACAAACTTGTCACACATGCCGTGGACCAGGAGGATAGGCACGGTCAGCTCCGCATGGTAAACCTCATCCCCCTCAGGCCAATACTGACCACTCATCATGGCACGCAGGACGAATGGAGAAACATTGAAGGCGTTGCCCTGCTTCAAAAGCTGCTTCTCTTTGGCACCCTGGTGGGCAAATCCAGCTCTTAAGGATGAGAAGATAGAGGTTACCATGTACCGTTACTGTAATATTTGTTTGTGAGAACAATTATTTTGGGATCATTCAAGCACAACTCTTACTTAAGGAAGCTCCAGGCCAGACAAGGTGACAGACAGTGAAGGACACACGATGGCAGCTGAAAGATGGAACAGAGGCTGGGTTCCAGGGCCGTAGGACCTCCTCCGTTGATCATGACCACTTTATGGACCAGGTCAGGATATTCATGGGCCAGGAATGTGCAAAATGACACCCTGGAGGACAAAATGGGATGGTAAAGAGCGTAAACACCTGAGTTATATTGATAAGAGATCACTTAAGTAAGACACAGAATACTACCAACACTGCCAAATCCTTACCCGTATGAGTGGCCAATGAGAATGTTGCGTTTACGTGCGTATCTCTTAAAGATGGCACGTATGTCCTCGGCCAGGGCATAAAAAGTGTATGCTGCTGCGATCTGCGGCGCAGTGCTGGCTCCGTGGCCCGCTAGGTCTGGTGCGATGACCTCATAACCCAACCGAGAGAAGAAGTCCAATTGGCTGCTCCAAATGTCAAGTGAGCCTCCGACACCGTGAATGAAGAACAGCGCCACGTCGGAGTGTGTACCTTTGCAGCTCGAGATCACTCTTTTTGAGTCGATTACAACTGTGCGTTTGGGCTTCCGGCGGCGGCGGCGAGGAGGTGGTGCAGGTTTCTGCTCCCCAGGTGATGGAGGGATTGGAGGAGGAACAGGGTTAGGGTCTGGAGAAGAAGCTATTTCTTTGTAATCAGCCAGCTCCACTTCGACGGTGCTACACGGCTCCAGGTCTCCATCCTGACACTGCAAGATCTCCGAGTGCAAAACATCACCGAGATTCTCGATCACCAGCTGCCCGTTGCGGTACACTGTGATCTTCCTCTTGCAGTGAACGCTGCAGCTGCTGCCCTCACGGCTGGAATCTTCAGAAGACTTTTCATCATCACAGTCATCTCTCTGCTCCGTGCCGGTGAATTCCTCTTCTGTAACTAAAGGCTGACGGCCGGGAAAAATATGCCGTACTCGCAGGACTCTTCCAGGTTTGACCTCCACAAACTCAAATCCATCAGAAGGCTCTGAAGACTCTAGGGGCAAAACTAGACTGGCAGCCTTCCCAGTTAGGCAGCAGAGAATCCCCTCAGTAATACTGGTCAGCATGGTGCCTCCCTGCATAAACACCAAACATCACAGGAATTGATAAGTACCAGAGTAGCCTAAACAAGAAAAAACACAATATATAGGTTTAATAAAAGCAGAAATGGAGTTCATCAACACTCTCAAAACTCTAGTTTCTTAATACAGTCCTGTTTATTTTAAACAAACTTTAACAGCTCAGCAAGAAGGATTTGGGACCAAGCTCTGATGCTTTGAAGCTCTAGCAAATGTTCGTTCGATTAGTCCAAAGGCAGTTTTAAGTTCACTTAAACACTGAGAGGCAAGGTCGGCTCTAGACTGACTCAATCTGAAACACTTGAATCGGGCGATTCACAAACACAAAACCAATGCGTGCGCATTGCTCGAGGAGCTCTTCTGTGACACTCACCTGCCTCAAAACTCAAATCATCGTTCAGGTAATCCAAGCTCGTGAACAGAATCGGTGCATGTAACACTGTTCTGCAGTTTCAAAGTCAGTGAAGACTCACCAATCACAAGTTGACATAGACATTACTTTTAATAACCCTTCGTTTTGACTTGGTCAGAACTTGGATATATATAAATAGATATATATAAATAGACAGCAAGTCATAGGGCATGACTGTGTGCAGGTTGACATACTGTAAGGCTCACAATGGCAGTTCCCCAGACACTATTGTCTCTCCTCGTTTCATCCCAACACAGCTGAACTGCATTTCTTCAACTCCAGATACAAATCGGGCTTAATTAATTAGCTTATCGAGTGAATGATATGTTTAGGAAAAAAAAATGCAAAAAAATTATGCCGAAAAGGTGACTGATTTCTCAACACATGAAGACAAAAAATCGGGTCGGTTAATGTTTTATAAGTGTTGACAGTAAAAGTACTCATCACAATAAAAAAATCTAGATTATTTTTTTTACTTTGTATGTCCGACTTCACTGATATTTCAGCTTCCAACATTCATAAGGATACACAGTATGTAAGCATGTTTTAAGACATGACAACAGATTCACTAAAATCCAACTTAATATAGTGGACATAAACCTAGCTGACAACTTACTGGGTGCAGAATTAATGCAGTGCGACACAAAAGCATGATAATAAATCCCTCTTTACACGCAGCTGATGTGTTATTTTTAATCTGTGATTATAATTTGGGATTTTGTCTGAAACCAACTGAAGAGAAGCTGACATTTAGCGTCATGAAGCAAAACAACCTTGTTTTTTCAACAGATATAATTAAAGCTCAACATTACAATCCACATTAAGGGAGCAGGGCTTTTGTGATATCCACAGTAGGGAATATTTTAAACTGGACAATAATTGGCTTAAATGTTCAAAAAGGGTCATGTTATCTGCTCCTGCGTGGTCAATGTGACCGTGACAGTTAAATCAGATAATAACATACCTTATAAGCTGTTCCGCTTTTTGAGAAGTGCATACTATTATGTCAAGTGGGTTACAAACTCACTCTTCTTATCAATATTTAACATTGATGAAATAATTCATTTTCATCTTTCAAAAACATAATTTCAGAGAGATGAGTATGTCATAACAATTCATTTTTTTTTTCGAATTCTCAAAAATATATTTCAGAACCGTACATTTTTCAATTTGCTGTGAATGTTGGCACCAACTTTTTACTGCAGCTGATTTTCAGCCTGAGCAGTCAATTGTTGGCCATATTGATCCTCAAATGTTCTGTATTGCATTTGCTCTCGAAAAAAAAAAAAAAAAAATCAGTTCACACCAAGTCTGAAGGTCAGTGTACCAAGCGCTATCCAAACAAACCCCCAGAGCAAAGCAATTGTCAACTGACTGTCAGGATCTTTCTATAACCGTCATGATGGACCATTATTCCAAGAAGTAGGCTGGGCACTCTCAACTGCTGCTGTCAGTCTTAAACCTGCAGCAAGAAGTGTAATCCATTTATCCGTCCTGACATGCCACAAATGAGGTGAAGGTGTTTGGAGTGACCACTGGTGATGGTGTCGGCAAATCGCATCACCTTGTTTAACTGCCCCGGCGGCTTTGGACCTCGCAAAGCATCTCATCAACCCTGTTATTGAAATTACCCTGCTGACCCGCTAACCAGTGATGGCCAACCAGGTTTGATGTGGACATGGAGGAGGAGAGCTTGCTGAAATCCGCAGAGGAAAGAAAAAAAACAACAAGCTGCAGTTACTTATCCAGCATTTGTCTGCATTGCAGAATATATAGGTTGACATATCTGCCAGTTATTACACTGTAACACAGCCGGCACACAGTGTGCTGCTCTATGTTCTTATTCCTTTAACAGTGTGGCGCAGTTTGGCATGATTTGTGCGCACCAGTTCTGCAAACATACAACATGTCTTCAAATGCTGTTGTATGTACGATGGTTCAAAAGCCCGGATGTCCTCGCTGATATTAACATAAATTACATAATATAGATGCCCTCTGTTGAGAGCCACAGGTTCAATGCCAATATTATGTTACAAATAAGGATGCATACCTACCTGTTTCGGTCTGTGGGGGTGACTGTGAAAGTGATGCTCAAATTATAGCACGAAAAAAGAAAAGGCATAAACAATTCAAAGATATCCGTATTTGTTTTGTGCACAGGCCACCGCCGTTTCAAATATTGTTAGATGCATTATTTTGCGGCGTCACAGGGGCGACCGCATGCAATAGCAGTGTTTTGCCGGCGGAGATGGATTCAGCTGCAGGATGGAGGATAATCCCATCATGCAATAGTCAAAGATCCCTTACCTGCAGACGCACTGGCGATGGCTATGACCGATTCAAGCAGTTGACAGTGTAGGGCCGAGACGAGGAAACGGGCAGGAACGTTGCATCGGCTGCAACACTTTTTTTTATGCTTGGGATGCTGCGAAACGGTAAAAGCGTCTCTCTAGCCTCATTGGAGGGCTACTGCAGCACAGCCGGGGACCGGGCTTCGCAGCAACGCGTGCATCCGTGAAAGTTTGCCATTTGCAGCGCGATAAAATAAGCATCACGAATACAATGCTGTTGTTTTCCTTTAATTCCTCCGAGGAATGTGCTAGGCCGGATCCTACCCAGCCCTGCTGCCCTTTCCATCCGCAGCAGCCGCGGCAGCACTCGCGTTTCCTCCGCCCGCCCCCTTTCTGAGTGACAGCGGCCGAGGGCCAATTGTAGAGAGCAGGGCTCTGATCGTAAACCAATGGAGGACCCCTGATTTCCTGTTACTAGGGCCGAACACATTGCGAGGTGCTTGCGCTTGCAATGACCGTGATGGATGAATGGACCGAAAAAATAAATAAAAAATAATTTTCACAACAGGAGGACTCCCCACGCCACGGTCACACGACGTCCAGTGTTTGGACGTGACGCATCTCTCTTGGATGATCTTTACATCTACATCTGAGGTTCACCAGCAACCGAAATGACCTTTGGGTCCCAGCAGTCCTGTCCCTGTGACCCCCCCCCCCCCCCCCCCCCCCCCCCCCCCCCCCCCGGGCCGGGGGGGGGGGGGCGGCGGGGGTGGGCGTCCGCCACGCCCCC
>CAAKHD010005146.1:6026-19747 GCA_901007705.1 Fistularia tabacaria | reverse complement strand
TCATTTTCCTCTGGGGGTCCCCCGCAACCAAAATGGCCTTTGGGGCCCCGCACTCCTGTCCCCGTGGCCCCCCCCCCCCCCCCCCCCTTCAACCCCCGGGGGCCTTTGGGTGCTGGGAGAGAGTAACAGGCTGGTGCCTGTCACTGAGCCCTCCAGCTGTGACACCGACATAGGCACAGAGCCAGCAGCTATTTTCCGCTGGCTTTTTGTCGCTGGTATAAATGTCAGTGTCTGCACATTTGGTTGTTTTTGATCAAATGATACAAAGCGCAATCAGTCCATTTAAAATTACAGATCAATACCTACTAGATCTCAAAGCCCCTCCTTGGTCTGAGGAAAACTAAAGTTTAAGCCTAACAAGTGTTTTATAAATGATCGTAAATGACAATAACTAAATGATTTTTGTCACATTTTGTAATTGCTTTTTCTCAAAGTAAATTACAGTTATTGTCAGTCTTCTCTGTGTTGATTTGTGAAGCCTCATTGAAAATGCTCCTTTACTCTCAGGGAGTTTTATTGACTTTGGAATGGGAGAAAAATCTGATCCTGTGGCCTGAGACAGAAATAGATAACCAGGATTCAAGTTTCAGTAATTGGTTTCTCTTTAGATTTGATGAAGAGTAAAAACGTTTAACTTATTGTGAAGCTGAACACAAATATTTTAGAGTTAAAACTGTGCAGATATTGAAAATACCTTTTTGGGGATATCAGTTATCTATGGACATCAAGCTCATGGATATAGGCTGAATAATTAAAGCAATATTAATGATTTATTTGAGGTATATCCTGCTGGCAAAACAGCGTCGAGCAAATTAAGGCGTATCATACATTTTTGACATTGATGCATCAAATCAAGGATTAAATCTGATTTCAGTATCATTTACATTTATAGCGAGTGCTTTTTCAGTATGATGCTGGTGAGGGAGAGAAATGATTGTTTTTCTAAAGGGGAAAAGGGTCTAAAGATGGAATTTTCATTTGGATTTTGATTGGGATTATTTTTAGTACGTCTGTACTTCAAAAATGTTGATGATGAATACAACTCACGGTCGGGGGAAGTCAAGAGAGATTAAGAGAGGAAGTCAAGAGAGATTATTTAGAATTGTAGGTCAGTTGTTATTAATGCATGAGTCATGTTGTTTGATCAACACTCCAGAGGGTGGCGCTAGTTTGTCAAAGGAACGGTTTCAAAAACCTTAAAAACAGCACGAAGAAGATTGGTGACATTCAGTTCCTCAATGCCTTTGGAAACCCTAAATATTCCACAATGAATAGCATATTATCGTCTTTCTCGCGACTATGCGGAGCCAGGTTCACCAGGTAAAACAGTGCAGCCATTTGTACTTTATAATGGCAAATTGGAAATCCGGTTTGTGTTTATTTACGATGCTAGCATTTACCAACTAGCTTAGCAGCGTGGCTCACGTTGGTTCAATAATGGTTGTTGTGAAAATTACAAGCAAACCTTTATAGAAATCTATCAGACGGTGTCTCATTAAGTTGCAAAGACATACATATCCGGACACACCCTTTTTAAAATTTACATTCAAGGTTATAGTAGTAATATCTATGTCTGCAAATCTACATTTAAAATACTTTCATTAGTTTTTTATCAGGTACAAGACCCTGTGTAACGCCTCCACTGCATGCCCTCTTCCTAAACTGCCTTCTGGAAACGAAATTTAGATTATGGTACCGTTTTTCTAACAGATTTCAGTTGAATATGTGTCTTTAAATTGCTCTCCAACCCGTACTTTCGAATTGGAGACTTTAAGTAGACAGCTTTTCTAAAATTCACCCGGGTTTGATCGTAGTCTAGAACAACTTCAGAAGAGACATTGTTGTCAGTGTTTACTTATAAATTAATGCAATAGCCTGACAAAATACTGACACCGGATCTGAGGCAAATATTTTACAATTTGAATCCAATATGGGAAATTACTCTTAATAGTTTTTAATTTTGTTCTCCAGCATTCCAGTGGGAAACCTTGCACCAACTGGCGCTCCGTACCTTCGAATGTTTAGCAACTGGTCTGTTCCCAGAGGAGCTGCAGGACCCGAGACTTCTAGATGTGGGCCGCTCTCTGCACAGTCGGGGGTTTCAGGAGTGTTCCAGCAGCTGCCGTGGCGGTACCAACAAGTGCGAACAAGAAAAAGAGGCACTGAGTATCAACCCAAGAACCTTAAACGCAAGAGGACCCATGGATGGATTAAAAGGCTTAGCTCAAGAGGTGGCATTGAGGTGCTGTTACGGAGGATACTGAAAGGACGGAAGTCACTTTCGCACTGAAGGTGCTTGAAGAAAGGAAAGACTGAGTTGACACAAACATTGACTTTGTATTTGTGGAGGGGCTTACAAGTGAACTTGTTTATTAAGTAGTGATACTGGGTGGGGACTTGGTTTGATATTCCCATTTCATTGCTAATGTGTGGGACAATGAAACGTCCCTTTCAACAAACAAGATGCAGTTTTATTGCAGTGAGACAAAAGGATCCTGGTACTTGCCCTCACTTTAGTATGAACATAGTTTGATTCAGATGATTGATTACTACTCTCATTATTGAATCATTGAATTTGGTTGAAATCAATAAATGTTAAACAATTTATGAATTTGTCCTTCTTGAAGTTAGGTTCGCAGACTGAAAATCTCTTTTATTAAAATAATCCATCACAATGATCTTGAAAATGCAACATGAGCGGGACTGCCTTTCTTTCTCTTGCATTGCTTCATTTGCTTTTTAGCATAAAAGTTGTGAAATCATCTATATTACTAATGGTTTTAACTGGGACTAACATATGTTTATAAAAGTTGTGAAATGACCTATATTACTAATGGTTTTCCCTGGAACTAACATAATATGTTCAAGTTTAGGCAAGGGAACATATGGGTATAAATCAAATATCTTCTTTGACATTGTAAAAAGTCTAAAACATTTACTAAAATTGCCCACTGTATAGTTTAAAATTTACCCAACATGATCCACATTACAATGTAAAAGCAACTACCAAAATTTTCAAAATGAAAAAGTGTTATGAGAAAAATATGAAACACATAAAAATAGGTAAAGTAGTAAAAAGAAATGAGTTGCTAAAAATAGTGAGCATACAGTCTATGGGAAAAATGGCAAAACAAAACAAAAAAATCCACCCACTGAAATTATGTTTAATAGGCCATATCCGTAAAGGTGCAGATGTAGGATAAATGCTTCCAAATGCAGCGCTTTTCATAAATGTTAAGATGAAGGTTGACCTGAACTAACTTCGATGACGGTGTGAACACAGGAAATTGATTTGTCTTGTACGTGATGGTATTCGCCATATCTGAGAAATCTGTTGGATTAATATCGGAGGCTTTTGTTCTTCCATTTTCCAATGGTTTCATTCTTGGAAATCTGTAATGGGAAGCCCATTCACAAAGTGTATGGATTATCCAAATCGTGCATCAGTTTTCTACCGTAAACAACTGAGTAGATGGGCGGTGCGACATCGAATTTGGCTTGGTTCATAAGCCTGTTGAATGTAATGTGGAGGCGAGCCGTCCGAAACCGAATACACTGATATCGGCTTCACGTTGCAAACACGGCTGTGACATCATCAACAGCTGTCCAATCAGCGTGTTGATATGCTTCTCCCCCCCGACCTCCACTCAGCCAATCAGACGCCCAGGATCTGAAAGTGACCGCCCCTCAATCGTGGTCAACAAAAATGGAGTTGTGGGTTAGTAGCAAGTTAGCTTCCAAAGGATATTTGTCCTCTAGCTTAGCTTTGGCAGTCCATATCGACTAAAGTTGCCGCGCGATTATGGTAGCCTCACTTTAATTTAACCAAAAATAATATTTAGTACATTTGTCGAAGGTGTCGTCAGAAGCGGCCGAACTGGTAAACAAACCGGTGTCCTGCCTGCGACGAAGACAACAAGGAACAGCAGCTAGTCTGCTAGCGCTTGCTCGTATTTAGCAAGGACCCAATTCTGACAAAACATGGAAAAGGTATGGTTAAGACTCGTTCTCCGTCTAACCGCATAGCTTTACACGTCAGTTGGATACGATTTTAATGACTGCCACTGATTTTTCTGCCACATGACAACTACGCTGTTAATCTGAGTGGAAGTTTGATTTGCTTTATTGTCGTTGCAAAGATAGACGTGGATGAAGTGTGCGTTTCAACAATTCCGTGTGTGTTTGTTCCCAGGGGGAATTCTTGAAGGGTCTGCCGGTCTACAACATAAACAACTTCAGCAGATTCCATGCTGACTCTGTATGTAAAGCATCAGTGAGTGATCACACCTCTTCTCAAATGAATGCTTTACGTCTCATATTTAAGATAATATTTTCCTAAAGTGGTGGAAGATTTTCTTTTTAATGGATAATTATCGCCACGTTCCAGACTGACCTGACCTGACCTGTCTCTATGTCGCTTTAGAACCGTCAGCCATCTGTGTATATTCCAACCCGGGAATATCCATCTGAGCAGGGTAAGTACAGACAAAAGAGCAGGGAAAGTCACTCTTACATCAATAAAGACTGAATCAATATATACTGGAGGAAATTATTAAAACCCCAAAGCCTGTAGATCTGTAGATAACCCCTAGCCTGTCTATCAACTTATCCAATTTCACTTTTTTTTTTTTTTTTTTCGTGATCTAATCATTGTATTTGTATACTGTTGTCAGTCATTGTCACAGAGAAGACAAACATCCTGTTACGATATCTTCATCAGATGTGGGATAAAAAGGTTAGTATTGAGTCCATAGTAGTAAGTAGAAAGCCGGTCTGAAATGTTCTTCTGTTTGCTTAGTATGTCTTTCCCTTTCTTTAGCAAAATGCAGCGAAAAAGCGGGAGCAGGAACAAACCGAAGGGGAGAACACGGCGCCCCCCCGAAAAATTGCAAGAAGAAACAGTCAAGAGCTGAACGACGATTTGTAAAACTCCGTTGTTTTGCGCACCAGGAAGTGACTGACACATTCAAAGTGCATTTTCACGCATGCACGCACACACAAATGGAAGGTATAAATATGTTAAACTCAGGCCGTGGCACTGAACTACATTAGGATGAATAAATTTCAGAGCCCCCTTTTCAGCACAGACACAGTTAATTGCAGGGATTGTTGTACAATTTGAATCGGACTTCACAAAATCCCTTCCCTTATGGTTTATCCCACCTGCCAGTATTTCTTTTAACGTCAGTAAACCTAAGCGTCAGGTTTAATGTTTGTTGTTGTGAATAATAGCATACATCTACCTCTGTATTCCTCACCCTCTAGATTTTTTTTTTTGTAGAGGGAGGATGTTCACAACTCCTGCTGCCACTTTGTGGTTTACAAATGTAGTACCATCATAGAGATAATACACGTTGAATTTGTGGGACTGGTTAAGCTGCGTGCCATCTCGTTATGGCTACCTTAATATGTTTTAAGTTTTGACTAACGTAATGACATTTGTCCACAAAATATATTTTAGTTAGCTATTTATAAAACTACTGTTGTGACAGTAAATTGTAACAAATGTTGTGTTTGCTGATTAGATTTAATAATATATATATTCAGGGTTTTGTTGGACTGTTTTTTTTTTTATAGAAAATGACATATTTGCCGAAAGTTGTTGTAATTTTCTTTTGTTTGGAAAAGTTGCCTTAAATTGAATTGTACGATGATTTCACAATGTCTTAGCATCTCTTTGGTTTACATTTGGTTTAGTTGGGTTTGAATGGTATATTCAATTTTATCTTTCAATGAGAACATTCAAGCTGGCACAAACTTAGTAGAGCACAGTGTACAGTATGACAAGCAGATTTGTAGCTTTGTATCTGTATAGTTGTAGAGTCGGCCCAATACCGTGCAAGATAGTTGGTTACTTTCAGTGTGTATTAATGCATGATCAAGCTTTTCAGTGCTTGAGCTCTTTGGGATAAATGAGTTATTCACATTTGGTTCTTGCTGTTGGGAATTACGGGCTCTTTTTTTTTTTTTTTTTACAGCAGAGCTTAATAAACAACTCCCATCTTTCATCTCTGCACATGGAAAACATTTTGTGCACACACTGCTTAATAGGGCTGTCGTTAACTTTTGTTCTGACATCAGGTAACAAGGCAGATTTCTCCTACATGTCATGTGTGTTGTACTTCTTTCACTTTTGCCACCTTTTCTATACTGGAGTTAACTATGCCAAAGTTGTATTGAAGTAAAACAATTTAATGAACATGCTGAAGATGGAATACCTGCACTGTTATGGTAAAAAGAAAATGCAAAAGCACAAGGATATGTTTGCCACACTGACCATTAGCAAAAGTGCCGGCTCTGTTGAGGCTGAAAGTACAATTTACATTGTCACAAATAGGTGTGCTGAAGTGGAGGAGGCTGGTCACAGTTGCCTGTTTATACATAAAAAAGAGTGCATGACATTTCATAGAAAGTGTAATTGCAAATTAGAGCATGCTGTCTTTTTTGTGTTCTAGTTCTTTTTGTTATATGGTTTGTGTTTCATGGCTGTATGGTTTGTTCTGTATTTTCAGATGTTTTTGTTCTGAGTTCATCCTATAAAACTGTTTTCAGTTTCCGTTTTCGTTTCTTGTTCAAATGCCTGAAAACCTATTCACAAAGCCCGTAAATCCGAGTATGCAATATGTTAGGCAAGATCTGAGAAAATGGTCCTTCCTCTCTCCTTCTCCCAACGGTCCTGAAATATCCGGTACCATCTGGCCAATTTCCTTGTCATGGAAAACAAGAAAGAATCTCCTGATCAATGAGGGGGATGTGTATGTGGATTGTCTCTCCTTCAAACTGGTAACAGTAGTTTGTGAGGAATGACATGATGAATTGTTAAACTAAAAAGTAATATTTTTTAAAGAAGTGCTTGATTCACTTTCTGTTTGAAAAAAGCAGGTATACAATTTTCTCAGATTACATTCTCAAATGTCGTGTGAAAGTCCTTCAGAGTGATCTCTAGTAGAGACAGGGAACCCTGTCAAACCTGCAAATTTTAACATGAGAGTATCTTTATATCTTGTTTCCATTTCATTTAATTTGACAACTTTCAAGTTAGATGTCTACAATTCTGCCTTTTAATGTCATTTCCCTTCGAGCTCCAATTGCAAAAGCACAACTCCACCCAGCCGCATCATTGACCATCCAGTGATATTTATTAATGACCAGTTCGGCCAGCGCATTCCCTCTTAATGGATGTTTATTCAAGTGAGATTTATTTGCATCAGAGGTACATTCACTAATTCATGTAGTAAAATAATTCATAGAAAATCAAAGTTAAGAAAAATAGAATTTTTTTTTCATGGTCACAGTGAATATATTCTGACCTATTGCAGAGAATACAATGGCTTGGAAAGTGCTTGGTAACTGAAAATGACGATATGAGTGGGTGACACATGCACGTGAACCAACATGCACTCGATGCTCCTACTCCCGTTCGAAGACGCCCGGGGGCTCCTTAATCGCATTCTGGATTTTGAAAGAAAAACTGACCCTTCGCATTGGTACAACCTGTTCTGGTGCAGCTGGAAATCAGGCAGTCATGCAGTATTTGAACACCATGAATCTTCCCCCCTCCCCTTCCTGTCCCAAACAGTTACATATACTGTACATTTTTTTTTTTACATGGAAGCTAGTCTCAAGTGTTATTAGATACAATATGCGAGAAGTGAGTTGCATTTTGAAGAGGTCCTCGCGACTAACATGATTTCCTACAACGCAGGCGTGTCACTGTCTCAGATTTGTTACCTGAACGTTAACATTGCACGTCATCCGTAATATTACGTCGGTAGGGTTTACTAACTCTTCGAACCGGAGTTTTCAGCATCAGTCAACTGTCTTGTGTCTCCTCTGTCAGACTCATTTGAGGGCAACTCCTCTTGAGTTATGTTTAAGTCAGCCCGACTGGGCTGAGGATGAGGGGCCTGGCCCGGCGGCTGCGTCCCATTGGCACACACCACTGTACCCTCGGACTTGCTGAAGCTGAACAGCTTCCCTGGACTGAATGTCCTATTGGGAGACTGCGATCGCTCCTGACCACTAGGTGGAGCTGTAGAGCTCACAGTCGAGCCAGGAGTCGCTCCGACTGCCACCGCCGGCTCCTTTTTCACTTCCGGTGACTTCAGAAACTTGAGGAATCCCGGGAGCTTCGCCTCTCCCCCTGTCGGTGACTGGGCCGGGGAACGTGAGGTGCTGGAGGAGAACTTCCCCTGGAGAGGGATGATCTGCTTCAGCTTCATCACGTTGTTGTTCCCCAGCAGAGAACTGGGTCTTTTGAGCTTTTCCCCCGGCTTGCTCCCCGGAGCTTTGTCGTGGTGGTGCTGGTGCTGGGAGTCTGACTTGTGGTACTCACTCTCCTGTCGGGCCTCCGCCTGGAGCTCGGCCTGACGCTGGAGCTCCTCTTCCTCACGCCGACGCCTGAGCTGCTGCTGGAAATGCTGCTGTGCCTGCTGCTCATGCCTCTATTGAGGGGTTACAGTGACGATCTTTAATAAAACGACCTACTGACCACCTCTCACTCTCATCTTCTCTGTTCAAGGAGCAGATAAATCAGTTTAGAAGTAAAACTTACCAATAATTACATAACTGCTAGTAACGTAAATGTTGTGCCTTCAAGTAATAAAAGTTAAAAATGAAATTATGGGCCAATATTGCAATACAATGCCAGAACCAATAAAACCAGCTTAATGTGCAGAATATATTGGAAAAAAAGGTTATAAAAGTGGTAAAATGATAAAAGTGACTTCAGTTTGTATTCCAGGATACGTACAGGAAAACATTCAAATTATGCAGCAGAAGAATAACTATATTTTTGCAATATTTCTTTGTCACATTTTTGCATTTTCTCAAACTGTTGGTTGGAAATGTATATTACATTATTGGCCAGGTTATTACATATGTGACTTACATTAGGTGCAGGAAGAATTTAAAATTGTTACTTGACTGGTAGTTATTATGATACTGGCAAGTATTATAATAGTGGCTTTTGAAAGGTGTCATCAAGACGGCCATTAAAATCAATCTCAACTGACGTGTTAGAATACTGTAAAACATATTCAAACACACAAATATTCCATGTATCTGATCAAGACTGGGGTCTTTGCGCATTTTATACAATGCACGTAGAGACCAAAGGACACACGGTGACATGTAAATATAAGTATGAACGATGGCCGAAGGTCTTTCAAGCTATGATACAACTATACCTTGAAAGCTTCCCTTCGTCGGTATTCTAGCTTGGCCATCTCTTCTGCTACCCAGCCAGGGATATCAGGGATGGCAACATGGATGATGTACTTTAGGAGGATTGCAAAGTGCTGTAAACCACGAGACCACAGAGGGACAAGCTCAACACACGGATACAGTTTGTTTTACTTTTCATTTATACCAACCCACACACACACAGACACACAGACACACACACCACGACATCACATCTGACATACCATAGACTGCCTTGAGGATTTGTGTTCATCATAGTTGATATGAACTTACAACAACAACAACAACAACAACAACAACAACAACAAATTATAATAATAGCAGGCCATGCACATGTGTAGTACACTGTCATTTTGGGGCTCAAACCGCATATTTGTGTAAAAATTAAATCTCTTTGCCACGTTTCCTCACAGGGATGCCGTACATACTGTACCTCCAGTAAGACAATGGAGATGATGGTCATCTCAGGACTCAGCCAGGGGAACAGGCGCTGCAGCTGACCGCACTGACCTATCAGGTAACAGTTCACGATGATTGCTATCAAGCCCATGGCCTCCATGGCAGTCTGGGTTTGAACGACAGGAAGGTAGAAATGGGTTTTAAAAGTCCCTCGGAGGACGATGGGACATTTTCAAAGCGGTCTACACTGACCTGCCATTGGCCGATGTTCTCCACCCTCTGTCCGAAGGGCCTCTGCAGACCCGTGCAGAGCTTCAGGGCATCGCTGCGGATCTCGATGATGTTGTTGATGAGGGCACACATGGCCGCCAGGGGGAACGCAGAAGAGAAGAGTACCACGTAGCCAAATTGGATGAACATCTCCTGGTAGTCCTGAAGCGTATCCTGCAACATGCAGAAGAAAATCACAACCCTCGAAGCTATTTGTTGTTGATCTCTAAATCTGCTTTGGCATGAAATATCACATTTCCACACTATGAAAATTGTAAGTCATGCAAAGTGCAAATGCAAATCCATCTGTATTTGATAAATGGTAGAAAAAGACTTGAATGATTTTAATAAGGGTGAATTCTGACCTTTAGAATATTACCTCATTGATTTGAAATCTTAATTTAGTGATTTAGAATTAAAAAAAAAACATTTTTCGTAATTCTTCTACAAACTGAATCCAAAAAAATGTTGTTTTTTTTCTATCCAATTTTTGACATGATCTGTTATAATTTTATGTAATTTCTTGGAGATTTGAAGTAAAGGAAAATCAAAAATTCAAGAAGACTTCAGACACGATCGGAAAATAACAAAAACAGATAAAATGAATAAAATAGAAATTCTGATTTCAGCTTTTAAAAAATCCATGTTAGGACTCTGTAGAAATGATAAATTAAGTGATCCAGCCCTAATTTAAATTCAGCTGTCTTTCACATTTCAGAGCGCGTCCCACCTCGTATGTCTGCATGCAGCTCTCGATCTCAGCCTGGGTCATAGTGACGGATGTGGATTCCTCTGGTGGATCGATCCATGACCTCTTGTCCTCCCTTCCCTCGCTGACGTGTTTTCTTCTCTGACAGAGAGAATCCGATTCTCTTGAGGAGGACAGGGTGGAACTTTCCTTGCTCTCCTGTAAAAATTACATGTATGATACCGTGTTTTGTGATTCCCATGAAGAAACACATGAGTTTCACTGTGTGTACTATTTTTCATTTGACTGTGTGACGATTCCATTCCCTGGGAATTGATGAGATGGATACTGAGCACCTCCAGTCAAAAGGCGCGGTAAAGGGTTACCTACTTGAGCAGTTGGTTCGGAGTCGCTTTCCTCATCGCAGCTGTCAAAAATACTGGACGGATCCATTCCTTCCTCCACCATAGTGGGACTGTCCTCCAAGAAGTTGTCGTCCGCTGTCTGTATTTCCGTCGCCACGTCCTGGTAATCCACTTTCTCCGTGAAGCTGACCTTACGTTGTTTCAGAGCACAGTCGCTCATGTCCCACTCCTCCTCCGTGAGCCTGAACCCGGCCTTCAAGTCCCCTCTTTTCCTTGGCTGCGGGTTCCCATTGGTGGCGTGACCGACAGGAAGTCCTCTGGGCCCCAAGAAGGAATACGCTGTCATGGAGGCCTGGGCCTTACCAAGAGCCAGGCGGCCATATTTTAGCATGATGGCTTGGAGGAGCTCCCATAGCACCTTCGGGGTGAAGACGCCTAACTTGTTCTGCTCGTAGAGATATGGCTGGAGGACCTCTTTGATGTTCTGCAGGAACTGCCGGAAGATCAGGAGCGTGGCTAACATCTGTGAGGAGCGGGGAAGCAGAGAGGAATGGCAAGGCTATGGATTTAACATAGACAAATCCCGCAGTAGAAAGAGTCAATTAGTTTCTAGGAAAGCCAGAGAACAGCGGTGAGACGTCAGAATTATCAGTTTGGTGTTCCTGTTGTTTCATTAAAGTACACGTGTATTTGAGGTAAATTCTGAAATGTTTAATACTAAGGTAAATTGATTGAATGTATTGTTTCGCTGTCGTGCTAACCCTAGTTAGTGAGGGAAAAAAAAGTTTTTTTTCCAATCATTGCTTAGTAATACTTAGTTGTAATAATAGCAGATTATTTACTTATCTTCTGTTTAACGCAGTCAGTTTTATTAAGATCGAGGTTGTCTTTTTTAACAGAAATCTTGTTGGGGAGGTGAATTAATGCAAAACATGCATTAACAGGTTTAACATAACAATAATATAACAACAATCACAGTATGAGCACTCTGCTATGCTAGCGTAGCTGATTCAATTTCTGCTCGCAGTCCTGACCTCTTTCAGCCGCTCCATGTCTTTGAGGTAGAATCCGATGTAGAAAAGGCTGAGATAGGAATTGATGAATTCAAACTGTAAAATAACAAGAGCACATAGCGGGAGGTCGAATGCTCACTAAATCAAGATGATTGTGTCTCTTTTGGGAAACATACAGCGGCGGAGGTGCAACTTACAAAAACCATTTTGATGATGAGATTATTCTCATAGGCACTCTGAAGTCTGTAATTCTCTGGGATGGAAGAGGAGGGAGTAAGAATTCATTTAGTTCCATAAATAACAATCATTAGAGAAAGAAAATTTCGATTTCGTTTTACGCCTGGCGGAGAATTTATATATCACTTGCACTTCTGTCCGCGAGGGTCTCTCACCCATGTCGTTGAGCCAATAGGCGATTTTCTTATACACTTCATCACATATGGTTACAGTAATGGCCAGTAGTATCTTCGGGATGAATCTTGTGATGCCAGGTAGCTCCTGAATCTCCATAACCACTTCCTGCGAGCAGAATAAGAGGCACGATGAATATTTAACGGGCCCCCATTTTTTTTCCATTTCACTCATATCAGCTCTCTCAACTCCCACAGCTATTTTTAAAGCTTTTCCACAAGACTCCAAACAGACCGGCAGGGTGTTTAACGTGCGTGTAAACGATATCGTCCGTTATTCGTCGCTGTAAAAAACGGATGCTTTCAACCCAGGTCTATTCTCACTGGACGGCGAGGGTCCAAACCTGCAGTTCCAGACAGAGGAGCATGGCGAGGAAGACGAAGCAGAGGCAGAGGAGGCAGATGGGAAGGCTGACTAGCCATCTGAACACGGTCCTCTTCCACGGCGGGTAGTAGAACTCCTCGCAGCCTGTGATGGGACTGCAGCGCTTCACACCCTGCAAAAAAAGCAAGGGCCGGCATCGTCTTTTACTCAGACAACTATTTCAAATGGAAGACTGGGCACTGATATTGCCTCACTTCTTTTATTTGTAAGCGCTTGAAAAACTTTGACATGTACACCTGGAAAATATGCATATGTTATTCCTTTGATTATTATATCAATTGCACTTTGTTTTTCACAGACGGCGCATGCTAGATGTTTCGGAGATATGGTCAGAGAAGCCAGACTGAGATGGTTTGTTCATGTACAGAGGAGGGATAGAGAATTTATTGGTCAAAGTATGCTGAGGTTAGAATTGCCAGGCAGGAGGTCTAGAGGAGGACCAAAGAGAAGATTTATGGTCGTTGTGAAAGAGAACATTAAGTTTAGTTGGTGTGAGAGAAGAGGATACGGAGACTAGGGTTGGATGGAGGAGGTTGATTCGCTGTGGTGACCCCTGAAGGGCAACGGCAAAAGGATGAGAAGAAGAAGAGACATTTGAATTCGAACTCCCCAGCCCGAATACAAATAATGCAAAAATATTTAGTGAAATTAACATGCTTTTTCTGAGAATTTTTTCTAGTTTTCTTTAGAAATGAGTGTTGTCACACATAGAAATGCTGCCATCTTTGAAGCAGCTGTAAAAGCTTGCCGCCCAACGTGGGGCTCGAACCCACGACCCTGAGATTAAGAGTCTCATGCTCTACCGACTGAGCTAGCCGGGCGCGTGCTGTGATCCCACTGCATTCGTTTTCATCTCAGGCACAGAAACACCCTCCCCCTTTCAGTTTATATGTGCTTCACAACAGGAGGGTGACCCCCCCCCCCCCCCCCCCCCCCCCCCCCCCCCCCCCCCCCCCCCCCCCCCCCCCCCAAAAAAAAAATACAGCG
>CAAKHD010005145.1:813-12878 GCA_901007705.1 Fistularia tabacaria | reverse complement strand
TGGCGGCACACCCCATACTCGACAGAAACAAGGCCCTGGAGACGTTCCTCACCAGCCCTGAGGTGAGTGCAGGGAGAATCGCTTCAACTGATGGAGTCCAGTTGGTCTCATGATGATGATAATAATAATAATGATGATGATGAATATACATAAAAATGAAAGAAATGAAATAATAATTAATAAAACCAGCAATGCAAAAATTATATTAATTAATACAAATAAACAAAAGTATTATTGTTATTTTTCATAATGATAATTATAATTAAAATACATAATAATAAATAGCAATAAATAAAATATAGATGATTGTAATAACAATAAATATGAAATATGGTTCTTATTATTACTATTATTAATAATGATCATATTAATAAAAATAATGTGAATTTGAATTTGTGAATAGCATATGAGATAATCAAATCATTAACAGCACTTATAACAAATAATACTAAATAAACAAAATTATAAGTTTTATTCTAATTATTATAATCATCACTATTATTATTATTATTATTATTATTATTAATAATAATAATAATAATAATAATAATAAATACATAATATATAAAATATTATTATCATTACCAATGATAATGATCATAATATTAATAATGATGAGGGGGGCTTTCTGTGTGGCGTCTCCATGTTCTCCCCATGTCTGCGTGGGGTTCCTCCCACAGTCCAAAAAACCTTGCAGGAGGTTCACTGGGGGCCCCACCTTGTCCAGAAGTGTAGATTAGAGGTTGTATGTCTCTTATCTGTGGCCCTGTGATTGGTCCAGGTTGAACCCCAGCTGTGATAGACTCCTGCATCCCTGGAAGCCTGACTGCAGTAGAAACCATGTAGACAATAAATGAATGAATGAATGAAAGAGGAAAGTCTTGGAAGGTGTGATTTCCAGCTCATGAAATCTGCAAATCCAAGGCTGGGGTTTGACTCCCTGGTCCCTGTTTGCAGCCTCCGGGCAGACAGCGAGCTCGGAGGAACATCTTCAGCCGTCTGAGTCATGCTGTGGAGGAGATTAGGAAAGAAGGTCACAAGGTATTCTCAGAACCGTGGAAGCATCTCCGCTCCGCCCGCCCGCCGCCTCTAACGTCGCACTACCTCCGCAGGACGTCGACGACTTCTTCCAGAACCATCGCGACCACAACCTCGCTCTGGCCGTTTGCGCCAAGAACGCGGCAGAGGTTAGCCATTTCCTTGTCCCGCCCCTCCCCCCTCCCCCCCAAACGTGGTCTCCTTCTGAACTTCAATTTCCACACCCCTGCAGAGGTTCCTGGATCTGGTGCTGAGCGAGCAGAGTAAGACACGTCGTGCTGCGCCGCTGCAATCCATACAGCCGCACCGCACAACCGTGACCCTACACAAGGGTCAACGTGTGTGTGTGTGTGTGTGTGTGTGTGTGTGTGTGTGTGTGTGTGTGTGTGTGTGTGTGTGGTTTACTGCCTCTCACACACACCTCTCAGTTCAAATCCAATGAAGGAGGTTGGACTTTGGTTGCATGACTCTTTATGAGGTGTGAATGAACCAGTGATTGACAGGTGAGCCATCCAGGTTAAACCCCGCCTCCTACCCTGTCGCCAACCGGGATTGGCTCCGTCCCTTTGTGACCCAATGAATGAGATAATGATGAGAGGTATATATGTGTGTGTGTGTGTGTGTGGGTGTGGGTGTGGGTGGATATATTATAATCCCATTGTTAGAAAATTGCTTGGCAGGACAAGACAGTGACAAGCCAAAAACAAAAATAAATATATAAATAAATAAAGTAAAATAAACTCCGAAGCGTAAAAGTAGAAAGTACAATCTTGGAAAAAAAAAGTAAAAAATGTCCACACATATTTAGCATTATACAGGAATAAATGTGAAATGTGAAATTCGCATTGTTCTCCGTAAACCAAAGTAAAAAATAAAACTGACAAACCAGGTCCAGTCATAGCTCTTAGTATTATAGCCAGGAGCAGATGCAGAAAAAATACTTATAAGTGCAGAAAATAAAATACTGCCCCTGCTGGCTGCCTCCTGTCATGGTTGAATGAACGAATCTCCCCGTGCGCCCGCAGAGATCGCCCTGGCTTGCGGGCACTTCGCGGCGGCCCTGCTCCTCGGCGTGGAACCGGGAGAAGATCCCGACAAACGGGAGTTCGACAGGTGAGACCGGGCGAGATGGACGCAAATAAACCAAAACACAAACAAACAAACAATGGAACTCTCTTGCAGGCTGTGCGTCAAGCTATCGGAGGTGTTTGAGTCCATGAAGGTATTTTCTCTTGCTCTTTTTATGGATGGGCTGCACACCTTGAAGCTCCACAACACCCGTGTGTGTGCGTGTGCGTGTGCGTGTGCGTGTGCGTGTGTTCCGGTAGAACAACATGGTGACTGTTGCCGAGCAGGACGTGAACACCATGGGCCTCGGGCTGGATCTGGACTATCGCTACCAGGAGGCAGAGAAGGTTACTGGACTCTCTCCCTTTCATAGATGCGTCCATGATGGTTTCACCCGTTGATCTCACACAAGGGACTTGTTCTCATCTCGTCTTGTATTATCGCAGGAGATGCTTTTCAGGAGGACCTGCAAACTGGTGGAGCTGGAAGCTGCCACGAAGAACGCAGAGAAGGCCAAACCCGCTAAGAAGGCAGCGGTGAGTCCCCTCTGTCCACCTATGTGCGTCCTCCGACCAGCAGGTGGCAGTGAGGCTCTGTGTGTACGAGCTGAGAGATCTGCTGGAGGCCGGCGTTCTCCACAGTCATGGTGACAAGGTGCTTGTGCTCTCCGTGTCCCTCAGCTGGAAGCGACCAGGGAGGCGGCGGCGGCGGAGTTCGAGCACGTCAGCCGGCTGGCCAGGCAGGAGGTGAGGCCAGTGTCTGGGACGCGGGTTGAAGGTAGCGGTATCTCCCTCCCAAACGTGCCCTGAACCCAAGGCCTCTCCTGCAGATCGCCCGTCTCCGTGGCGACCGGGTGGAGATGCTGCAGCAGGTCCTGGTCCGCTGGTGCGAGCAGCAGCTCCTGACTGCCAGGGAGGGCGCTGAGCAGCTACAGCGCCATCTGCAGACCTTCAGGGAGATGGCCTGATGACCCCAGCTAGCACGGCGAGCGAGAGTTCCTTCACCCTGTCGCCAGTGACGACCCGTGTGGCGTTTCCTTCACCTCCGGCGCCACTCCATCTCCCCAGGGTGGGGCCAAATAAATTGTGATGAATGTGCTTCTGTGGTCCGGCCCGCCTCTGTGTGTGTTTCTGTCTACCGGATCATTAATCAGCAGGTTCCAGCTCCTCTTGCAAGGACACGGCAGAGAGGACGCTCTAATTTCGTCTTCTGAAAGCGAGCATCTCCCAGTGACCTCCTGCAATCCTTCTGATCCGCGAGGTCGGGGGGAGAAGGAGTAGGAGGAGGGCCGACGGCTAAAGGCACGTCCTGGAAATCCTGGAAATCCTGGAGACCAGACCTGAGCTCCTGCCCTGCTCTGGAGAATCAAACCCAAGGAGATAAAAATCCTTGAACATCGTGGCGCGACCTTGAAAATGGATCCAAATCTCAAGCTGTTCGCAATAGGTTACCGTGGTTACTGTTTGTTTGTTTTTTATTAGATGGTAAAAGTTGAGGTCAGAAGATCCTGGAGGATTCTGGTATTCGTTCATTCATTCATTCATTCATTCATTATCTACGCTATTTCGGGGGGGGGCTTCATCCTATCTCAGCTGTGATTGGCTGGGAGAGATGCCGACGGGGTCAGTTTTCACTCAGCGTTGGAAACGGCGGCCATCTTATCGCCGTTATTCCACAATTCCAAGACGCTTCGGGCACGACCTTTGCCCTCCGAGGTCCGGGGGGACGTCCGACAGCGAGACCACACCTGATACTGTGAGCCGTCTGCTTTTTTGTTTCATGACTTACGCGATTTACGATATATTATTCCTGTACTTCATCCTGTGTGCTGAGACAAACCAGGATTAGCCCTGCTCTCCCTTCCTGCTGTTGGAGACCTGGATCTTTTTTCGGGGGGGGGTTGGGGATATTATAGAGCGAGCTCTTGGGTTGATTGACAGGAGCCCCCCCCCCGCTGTCTTCACAGGATGATTTCTTCCTCCCTTCGCAGGCGGAAAAAACAAACTCAGACAACATGCGAAATATGAAAGACTCCCCCTTCCTCGCCCCACTCCGCCTCTCCAACCAGGGCCCGACGCTCCTGCCAATTACAGCCGGCTGAGAATCCCGACCGGAGGAAGAAAGTCGAGGCGCTTTTAATCTGGAATTCACCGGCACGCCGACTCCTGTCAGCAGGTCCGAGGCTTCCGCATCAAATTTGCGAAAAAGCGGTGCCGCGGAATTGTGCGGAGCCAAGGTGGCGGTGGAGGGCGCCTCATTAAATCTAATCACTGTCAGGCCCGGATTATGACTCATTAAAAGTTGCTAGGATGGAGTGACAGAGACGGAGAGAGGGGGTTAGAGGGAGAGGGGGTGGCCATCTTGCAAGAGTCATGACCATCTGTGGGTTGTTTTTCTTTTACAGTTTGGCGAGGAGCTTCTTATAAAAATAAAACCTCTCAACCCAAAACACACCCCTGCAATGCGGTGATTACATGTCGGGGTGGGGGGCACGACGACTTAATTACAGCCTCAACAGCAGGTGTAATAAACACCTCGATGGGACAAGCAGGAGTCCCGTTGGCCGGGAGTCTGTTGGAGAGTCTGGAGAAGAGCCGCCCGGCAGACGCTAAAGGCACCACAAAACGGGAAAAAATTCACCCTCAATACAATTATCATAAAACTTGTTTAAATATTCACTGTGACAGAGAAGTTGGGAGCTGCCTTGTACCTTTGAACTCCTATAAACATTATACAACAGGGTGCACAGAGAAGAACTATGGTATTGTATGAGGAAGTCTGAAGTGGCAGAGAAGAATGGTAGACCGGTGCAAGACATGTATGCAAGTTGTGCGACGGTGGCTGTAGGTGTGACAGAGAAGTTCAAGGTGGACATCAGGGAGCATCTCCAAGCCCCTTCTTGTTTGCAGTGGTGATGGACTGGCTGACAGATGAGTTTAAACAGGAACCTCCATGGACTATGACGTTCCAGGTGACATCGATCTGTAGTGAGAGCAGGGATTAGGTGGAGGTATGACCTGGAGAGGAAGGGAATGAAGGTTAGCTGCAAGACAGAATACAAGTATGTGAATGAGAGGAACCCCAGTGGAACGGTGAGGCTACAGGGAGTGGATAGGAAGAAGGTGGAGGAGTTTAAGTACCAATGGAGAGGGTGGAGAAAAGGTGGAGGAATGTGTGCAGGCAGGTTGGAACGGGTGGAGAAGGGAGTATCAGCCACAATGAAAGGAAAGGTGGAGAAGACAGAGGTGAGAGCAGCCATGTTGTGTGGTTTGGAGACACTGAGGAGAAGACAAGAGGCAGCAGAAATTAAGATATGGAGGTTCCTCTTTGGGAGTGAGGGGGGTGGAGAGCATCAGGGATGAGTCCATCAGAAGGACAGCTCACGTTAGTTGTTCTGGAGAAAAAGTCACACTGACATGGTTTGGACCTGGACAGAGGAGGGATGGTGAAGACCTGGGTAGAAGGACGCTGAGGTTGGAGCTCCCAGACAGGAGGTCTAGAGGAAGACCAGAGAGGAGGTTTCTTTTTCCTGTCTCCATCCATTCCACGGCCTCCTGTCCAAGAAATGAGCTGGAGCCAAGGAGACGTTCCACTGGTCCTGAGGCACTGGGGAGGGCCTGCAGAGGAGGATGGCTGTCTGTGGAGTGGAATGGCAGGACGGGAGTACAGGATCAACCACACACGCACCCAAAGGCGTTGCTTTCCCGCCTCGCCTCCGCCGCCGCAAAGTATTAGACTTGGTGATTTTGTCCGTCCCGTGTTCACCCGTCAACGGGGTCATGCATATTTATATCTTCATGCTCCCTTCGGCATGCGGCTCGCCGCTCGTTCAAAGAGCTGCAGATGATGCTGGTAATTAGGGCTGCGATAGGAGACCGGCTGCAGACTGACAAGCTGAGGTGATGGCTCTTTACTTATTCCCTATTTTTAGCCTTTTTTTGATATGGGGCTAATGAGAAACGTGCGAGAGAAGCTGCATTCTGGCTTCAGGATAATCATCAATCTATTCAAATTAATACAAATTAAAGGTAAACAAGTGAGGCACAGCAACAGGAGGGCAACCAACACCACAGCATATATTGGAGAAAGTGCACAGGAACACACACACCATTAGAGTAAAATCAATTATTTATCCATTTTTCCACCGCGGCTTCGACCGGATCAGCAGAGCACAAAACATACAACTGCCCTCGAGAGGTGGCCTGGCCACGTGTTGGACACACGTGGCCCTCTGCAATCGACGCCACTTCCAGCAGCGTACTCGTGGTAGAGCAGGTTCCATGTATAGCAGATCTGGACCACATTCTTTAAGATGATCTACACCAGGGGTGCCCCAAAATTGTCGATCGCAATCGACCGGTCAATCGCAAAGGTAATGTCGCTAGATCGTGTGCCAATCAAAGTCGGTCATCTATCCTCCCTGCGGCAGTTGCAAGTTGACTGAAATACAGGGCAGCAAGTGTGAGACCTTGTTTTTTTTTTCTGGCATAAGCAAATACAAGTTTCCAGCAAGCTAACCAGCATGTTAGTTCAAATGAGTTCAAACAGTTAGTTCAAAGTTCAAATTATTCCTTATACAGAAAGGGGAAAGTAAGAAACCGAAAACTTACCACGTCCAAAGGGAGGAAAACTGTATTGTTCACTATGTTCCATTCAACGTTGGTACTTTACGGACCGTTTATTCAAGCTACGGCACGAAGATTCCCTTGGAAAAGCGAGCTGAGAAGGAGAAAGGTGAAGGAATTAAAATCAGAGATGTCTGTATGGTGGTCATTTTTCCCGGGGGCTGATTTCAAAAAGCTCGAGACCGGCTACCAGCAGCTACTGTCCGGACTACGCAGCTCTGGCTGACAGCATACAGTGCAAGTCATCAGAGTAAGCTAATGACCAAAAATGTACTCGAAAAACTGATCTACATAAACCCAACAGGGCGGCCTTTTGCCTCGACTGGAGAAATCAAGAGTGTGATGGAGACAGACGAGCACTAATAATACGAGTAGTGCTAACAGATACATCCTAGTCGCTGATATGATACAATTTAAACATTCTTTAACATTCATAAAAGAAACAATGGCGGGTGCCTGGATAGATGCTGCAGTAGATCAAGCCACGCCCCCTGGGAACCTGACCCATGAGAGCCCGGGTCTCTGGAGAAGTGATCTGTCGTGACTTGTCGACTCGACTGAACTCAGTGGGGATGAGAACCCAAACGAGTGACTCGCAGCCAGCATCAGCTTTGTCTTTGGCAAAAGGTGCAAAGGAACACAGAAACCAAACATGGAATCAAAATACCCAAACCAACGGACCTGAATCTGACTGGGAGCTCAAAGAGTTCCTTTAGATGTTAGGGTTCTGTGAGTTCTCTTGGATATGCTGGGGTTCCAAGAGTTCTCTGAGATACGATGAGGTCTGAGAGTTCTTTTAGATGTTAAGGTTCTAAGCGTTCTCTGTCGAGTGATGGGGTGAAAGAGTTCTCTTAGATTTTAGGGTTCCAGGACTATTCTAAGATATGATGGGGTTCTAAGAGTTCTTTGAGGTTCTGTTGTTCTAAGAGTTCCTTTAGATGTTGGGGTTCTGAGAGATCTCTTGGATATGACGGGGTTCTAAGAGTTGTCTGAGATATGACGAGGTTCCAAGAGTACTTTGAGATTTCAGGGTTCTAAGAGTTCTCCCAGATATGACGGGGTATAAGAATTCTTTCAGATATTTGGGTTCTAAGAGTTCTCAGAGATAGAATGGGATTCCTAAAATTCTTCGAGATTTGATGGGGTTCTAAGATTTCTTTTCGATGTTAGGGTTCTAGGAATTCTCTGAGATATGATGCTGCAGTACCATTCAGGGCTTTACACTGTAAGTAAGGAGAAGGAGGCGCAGAGAGAGCCTGTCCTTGTCTGGACGCTGTCATTTGTGGGCTTGTCTGTGTCATCCAGCGCTCAGAGGAGATCCTAATCCTCTGAGAGAGCAGCTGGTACCAGAAGGAGATGATGGTACTGGTTGGTATCTAGCACTTTATGAACATGTGTCTTCAAAGCCCAGGGGCTCCATGGGATTCGTAGTTTTTGCCGACGGTCGGTGCGGCGAGGCGGTGCTTGCAGCTAAACGTCTCAAAAACCTGGCTCCTCCGGCTGAAGGACAACTCCACTCCCCGCAAATGGATGGTAGGTTGCACCCATGCCGTTGGGCGGAGATCAAGCCCTGGACCGGAGTGCGCTCACCTTTCCTCTTGGCTGCAGAGGACCTGCTCATACTGGAGGCAGATAATCCCTGGAAGACTCGCACTGCGCTTTCGCTCCGAAGCCACGGGACCCAAACACCAGGGTGCTGATTACGTTTTTAATCAGATCTTTTCTTCTGCTGAGCAAACAAAGTGCGAGCACAGCAAACAGTCATATTCCCATTGTCTCCGAGGACAATGGGAATTTGAGCGCATTGTGTTCGTCACAATAGGAATGTTTCAGAAGGAGATTCAGCTGAATAATTCGTCTCTGCTGCCGGAGTTATTGGTTCGTTCGAAAGAAGATGCATGATGGAGAAATCTGCTTTCAAATTCACTGAGCAGAGGTTTGAGGCCGACTTGGATTGTGTTGAATTCTTCTCCTTTAGGCTGCTCCCTTCAGGGGTCTTCACAGCCAATCATCTGCATCCATCTAACCCTGTCTTCCCATACCAACTAACTTATTTTCCTCTTTCCCTTAATCCATAAACCTCCTCCCTGGTCTTCCTGTAGACCTGCAGCTCAAACCTCAGCATCCTTCTACTCAGATCTTCACCATCCCTCCTCTGTCCAGGACCATCAGTGCGAATTTTTTCTCCAGTTCATCTAACATGTGCTGTCCCTCTGACGGATTCATTCCTGATCCTGTCCTTCCTCCTCAATCCGAAAGAGGAACCTCCACATCTTCACCTCTGTGTCCTGTCTTCGTCTCAGTTTCTCCAAACCAGACAACATGGTTGTGGTCACCTCCATCTTCTCCACCTTTCCTTTCAGTCTGGCTGATGCTCCTTTCTCCACCCGTTCAGACCTGCTTGCACACGTTCCACAACCTCTTTTCCACCCTCTCCATTGCTCTGGACTGTTGAAGCTGGGTACTTGAACTCCTCCACCTTCTTCCTCTCCCCTCCCTGTAGCCTAACAGTTCCTCTTGGGTTCCTCTCATTCACACACATGTATTCTGTCTTGCTGCGACTAATTCATTAATTCCTCTTCTTTTCTAGGACATACCTCCACTTCCCTAGATGTTTCTCCACCTGCTCCCTGCTCTCACTATAGACCACAATGTCAACTGCAAACATCAGAGTCCCAGGAGGTTCCTGTCCAATCTCATCCATCCATCAGTGTGGTGAACTGTGTTTCTGGTTCTTTTAAAGTGGTTTCCATCAAGAAGACAGATCCATTGGTAGCTCCAGAGCGTAGTCGATGAATTGAACCTGCAGAAGCCTGCATCGTGTGAGGACAGCTCCAAGGGCACTAGCCAGTACCTGCTACAGTTCTTGCATGAGGTGCACGGAGCTTAAAGGGGCAAGAGGTGATAGGAGCGAGAGCAAACGCTTGTTCCTGCAAGAGGGCGCAGAACCCCTGGGAAGTCCTCACAGGCCTTGTTGACTGCAGCGTAGGCGGTTGGCTGTTCTCCCTTGGTGCGTGAGGTGAGCGACACGGCTCCTCTTTCCCAAGAATCACTGGCCAGATGTGCTACGTAGGTACTCAAACTTCCTCACCGCCAATGACAACGCCTCTGCGTGGACCACACCACTTCTGATTTCTAAACAATCGCACAAGAGTTCTTGGACACCAAAGTTGAGGGGGCCACGGCGTCGGCCTTGAGTCGATGTTTGGAGGAACTTCCTGACTCTGAGAGAGAGGAAGTACTAGTACTCTTCCTGAAAGGGGGCGGAGATAATCATACAATCATCCTGCGGTGTCACGCATCACAGTCCGCAATGAATAATGGAGGGGTTTGTCCGCTCGCATCTGATTGGCTCGTTTCCGTGACACAGTCGATGCCAAAACATCCAGCTGTGACGTCGCCTCTGCTTGTGTGTTCGAGGAGATCCAAGCCTTCACCTCTACACGTGTTCCAAAGTCGTAAGGGTGCCTCTCCAATAGGAGGGTTGTGGGTCCGATCCCCGCCTGTCTGCGTGCCAAAGTTCCCTTGGGCAAGGCATCGAACACCAAAGGAAGAGGCTGATGGTGCCGCTGGGCGCTGGGGTTTTCCATCAAACAGATTGCCTCCGGAGTTTCGTCCCGCGGCGGCTGAATTAAAGCAATGGTTTTGAGGTCAGGGGTCAAGATATCGTATCGACCCCTTGTGATTAAAGTACCCCCGGGTGCTGCGTCAGACATGGCGGGCGCTCCCAGGGCGCCGCATCTGTAGCTTCCTCTGGGCCTCCCGCCGCGGCCTCTGATCGCCTCATTACGCCGCTAATTCTGCAACTCCTGTTCCTACAGCCCGGGGATCATTTACCGCCTCTGCACCTCCTGCTCCTCGCCATTTTTCATTTTGGCGCAGTAAGGACCAAAAGTAGCGGCGGCTAAAGCCTGTTGGGTAAGAGGACGGCGGCTGAAAGGCGGAGGATAATGGACGCCGTTGTTGGTGTGACGGGTGGACAATCCACAACGGGAAAGCTCCATGACCGCATAATCGGCTTTTACGGACAGATCTCTCTGGTGCGGTCACACAGAGTGAGTTTCAACACACTTTCTTCCAGCTGTGCATTTCATAATACAAACAAAGGACTGTAAATAGCGCTGTGACAGCCGCCCACGGACATGAAGGGGATGGTTGTCTGCTGGGGTTTGTACTTCAGTGGGCGGGGACGGCGACACAGCACTTAGGGTCCAAAGGGCGCAGATAAGATAAGACACCAAGTGCCACGTGATCCCATCAATCAGCAAACACCAATCACAACAGATGATCGAGCTGGTTCTGCATCCCGACACGACCCCGGGTCACGCCTGCTCCGACTGGAGAGCCTGCTCGTTGGTAACCTAAGGAACACGACGGCGGCAGGAGTTCAATTTCCTGCAGAAGAAGAAACGGCAATTCGGCCCTCATAGCAGAAGTGGAACAGGTACATGCACATATACTTGCATATGTACATATATATGCATATGCACATGTACATGTGCATATACACTGACATGTAAATTTACACAAATTTGTTCATGTACATTTTTTTTACCACTTTCATTGTTTTTATTTTTCTCTGTTTTGTTTCATTTGAATCTGTATTTTGTGTGTATGTGCAAATGTATATGTGTGGTATTTCTGAGTGTCAAGTAAGGCATTAAATGAAAAGTGTTATGAATATTATTATGATACACATACACATATACATACACGTACATGTGCACGTTATAAATGTTATACAGTGAGAGGCAGAGAACAGACAGGAAGACAAAGATGGTAGGTAGTAAACGAGCGTACACGCAGACTGATTAAACAAATGCAGACAGCGTAGAGGGCAAGGAGCTGATTGGACGGCAAACAGCGGAGAACGTCGAGGAGCGCCGCCGCTGTTGTAAGAGGGCCGATGGGCTCAGAGGCGAACGGCCAGGAAACAGAGAAAAGAATGAGCAGTGCAAGATGCTAACCGAGCAACTGGGGGTTCGCTGCCTTGCCCAAGGGCACTTTGGCAAGCAGACAGGGGGATTGAACTGCCAACCCTCCAGTTGGACACAATGGGCCCCCGAACCAAAAATACCAACTGCCAGGCGTTGCCGTGGTGACCGAGTTCTACCAGAAATCTGCAGCTCAAGCCCAGCTCCTGGAAGGGTGCGGGAGGCGGGGCTTAGCTCCATCCCCTTTTGATGGACAGCTAACAACAATACTTTGTTTGCACCGGTGGAGGATGGTTTGCCAGCGCCCCCCCACTCCCCAAGGCGATGGGGTCAGTTGGTGGCCTGCAACCCATCTGCCCCCCCCCTCCCCCTCCCCCCCCGCCCCTTGCGGGGGAAACAT
>CAAKHD010005144.1:19562-29679 GCA_901007705.1 Fistularia tabacaria | reverse complement strand
GCTTTTTTCCTCCCCCCCCCCCCCCTCCCCCCACCCCTCCTTTCCTCTCTTTTTTCAACAAGATGGCGCTGGAAGACGGCAGCCTGTTGCAGCAGCTCAACTGCTCAACTGTTACTGTAACACATGAATTTCACCCCGTGGGATCAATAAAATATTATTCTATTCTATTCTATTCTATTCTATTCTATTCTATTCTATTCTATTCTATCTTCAGTGTCACCTTGAAGTCCTCTGTCTAACTACTGGACATCTCACCACTACCTTTGCAGCTCTCGCGCATGTGCCGACCCACTCTTACATACTTCTCTGCCTCTCCAGATTTCCATATACAATACCATAGTTCCTCTCTTGGCACTCTGTCGTATTCTTTTTCTCTCAAACTATAGCTTTTCCTGTCATCATCCTAACATTCAAAGTCCCTACTCGAAGTCTTAGACTCTTGCCTTTCCTTTTCTCTCTCATCCTATGGACACGGATTCCTCCTCTCCTTTGCATTGCATCAGATGTAAGACATTGCCCCAAATTGGCCTCAGTTGCATGGGCTGGTAAAGACACGCACAATGCACTCACTAAAGTTCACCTTAAAGATTATCTGAATGTTCATTGTGAACAAAAAATCCTTTAAATCCCGTATTGCTTGATATTGCTACACTTCATGTGCTGATACACAATGTTGTAATTCGTTCCAGGAGTTTAATCCTGAGGAGTTCTACCATCTTCTGGAGGCAGTGGAGGACCATGCCAAAGAAGATCAATTGATGAAAGCTGATATTCCTCGTTACATCATCAACCAACTGGGCCTCACCAAAGATCCTATTGAAGGTGAGGCACAGAAATTGTTAGCAAATATGTAAATTTAACTGAAACTGGCTGAAGCGTCTGTGTTTATCTTCAGAAATCATCAATCTTGATTATTATGACAGCGAGGGACTGCTAACGCCTGAAATAAATGATCCCACAGAAGTAAGATGCAAGTCAATCCTCATCTCATATTTGTAATTGTCATTGCTTTATTTGGTCTTCATCCCTCTGTTTTTCTACATATCCTATTTCATGAAGAAATATTACAATTTCTTGCCAAAAATATATTTTCCTCTGCCAATTATTATTGAAAATGAGCTTTTTATTTATTTCTTTTGCAAAAAAAGCACAAGAACAAAATGTTCCACTGTAATTCAGTTTTCTGACTATGACTGGAATTTTGCATACTGATAAAAGTAAACCAAAGCAGATAGATATGAAAAGGAAACACTGGCAAAGTTTTAGCTTCATTGAAGCTCCGATTCTACAATATAAGGCAATAGTGCTCATGAGTATTATAGGAGCTGTGTTGGATAGTCAATCCTATTTAATCATGGTTTGCAATATTTTATCTATAGGGTAAAATAAGAGCAATTAAACCACCTGAGGAGTCAGACTTCCAAACTATCAAGCTGATCAGTAATGGAGCGTATGGGTGAGTAGAACAGTAGAAGTTCTTTTACACAACATTATTGACGGACTAATATACTATACATATGATTCCTCAGTACAATTTTAAGAGAGGCATCGGAAAAAATGTAGAGAGGAATAAGTGTAAATTATGTGTTGTTCTGTTTGTACCAGGGCTGTGTATCTGGTCCGTCATTCGGAGACACGTCAGCGTTTTGCAATGAAGAAGGTTAACAAGCAAAACCTGATCCTAAGAAACCAGATCCAGCAGGCTTTTGTTGAGAGAGATATCCTCACCTTTGCAGAGAATCCTTTTGTCGTTTCCATGTTCTGCTCCTTTGAAACCCGTCGACACCTCTGCATGGTTATGGAGTATGTGGAAGGTGAGATATCCATATGTATGTAAAGGCCCAGGCTTTTGTGGATCATATCAGGATTTTGTGAGGCTTCTATATTGTGCACATACAAATGACACATCCTAACTTTACCTCTACGACACCAGCCACAACTTTGGCTTACGTCAGTCTCTTTATTGGGATAATAATCGTCAGAGGTAATTTTTAGACACATATTTGAAAGTACAATATCATTTCTCAGTGTGACTGGATTAAAATGGAACTGGATAAAAATGCCTACTTGAGTGAGAACACATGCATTCTTGTTTGGTGAATGGAATCGGGTTGCAGTTAGGAATCACATCTACATCTTATATCTGATAAGTGCAGAGATTAAAACTATCGTGGAAGATGTCGCCACATTGATGTCAGCATGCCTATATGAGGATCATTTTCATTGCCTGCTTTTCATTGAGAACTGTGCACCGACCGGAATCTACATCATCCTGCAGTATTTAATAGCAAACTATCAAATTTGAGTGAAACGTACACACTATGATAGATTTGGATGAGGTCCAAAAACAACCTGTGTGTTCCCAGTGCATTGAAAAAAAATAATGATAATGTTTAGAATGGAAAAAAGGTTTCTTTCTTGTTTTGATAATTGTTTTAATGAATTGAGACATATTAAAAGAGTCTAGTCTATAAAACTGTAGTCTAATTGTGACGCCACAGTCTGTTAGAAATACACTTGTCAACATTGGAATTGTCCAGCTAGCAGTTATTTATTGCTTTGTTGTCAAACTTTTCTGCAGTTATTAGTATGTGCAAACGCGCCTAAAAGCTGAAATAGGGCTAATGGAAATTGTAAAATATTGGGTTATTGGATTTGGATACCTGTGTTAAGTTGCTAGAAATGTAGAGCGAGAGAAGGATCAGAGAAATTTCAGAAATTAGAAAATACCCGAAATTTTTCTACTTGGGTTGAGGCTTGTTATGTGTCAACTTGGTCCATCTCTTATTGGAGTTCCAGAAAGAAAGTCGGTGTCTGAGGTTAGGAAATGGTGCATTATGTTCTCGAGTGGTAACTGGAACTTATAGGAGGAGTACACACAAGGACAACAAGAAAGGCTTAGACAAATTTTTTGTGGGAGTTTTCCAGTTCAGTTCCTGTGTGAAGTCAGTTGTTCAGAATTAAAAGGGCCCTGTAATGGAATAGTTCAGAACTGTTCATAAATGCTGGTTAGTGATACATTCATCAAAATTTCCTCTGTTAGGCGGTGACTGTGCCACTCTACTGAAGAACATTGGTGCTCTGCCAGTGGAAATGGCGTGCATGTACTTTGCAGAAACTGTCCTTGCATTGGAGTACTTACATAACTATGGTATTGTCCATCGTGACCTGAAGCCTGACAAGTAAGACCGTTTTCTTGAACCTGCTATTTCCTTTAAGTTGTCACAGTGTATCCCAGGACATTGTGCATTTTTTTGGTAATCAAATAGAACTTACACGGTTTTAAGCTGTTTATTAAATTTCTGTTTACAGCCTCCTGATAACAGCATTGGGCCACATCAAGCTAACAGACTTTGGACTATCTAAAATGGGACTAATGAGTCTGACAACTAACTTATATGAAGGACACATAGAGAAGGACACTCGAGAATTCTTGGATAAACAGGTATGAAAAAGTTAAGCCATTAAACTGTCCAATTAAATACTAAATTAAGAGAATTAAAATTTTAATTCTGGTGTTTTAATCATGTGAATTTACATTTACTTTGAAAAACAATTGAATTCACATTCAAATTGAAACATAATTCAGATCATCACACATTACAGGTGTGGATTGTCTTTTTTAGATTAAGTTTCCTTGAAAATTTCCACAGGTACATCATCAAGACCACCAGCCTTTTACCCTCTTCATCCTATTCAGTGCCCTCTGCACTTCATTACTAATCTTTGCTTTATGGTCCACAATGGTCACATCTTCATTTGCTCTAATTTTCTTCATTTAGTATTTTCTTCAAAGTACTCTTTCCATCTCTGCATTACACTTCTGGGACCTATCAGTATATTTCCCTCCCTATCTAATCATCCTAAACTGCGGCACATCCTTCTCATATCTTTCTCTCACTTTCGCTCACCCATTTTTCTCACTCTCCCTTCTTACCTTTCAATGCAGCATACAATTTATTGTATGCTCTTTGGCCTTTGCCATGTCTATCTTCACCTTACACTGCATCTTTCTGTACTCCTGCCTACTCTCCTCAGTCCCTTCGCTGTTACACTTTTTCCTGGCTAACCACTTTCTCTGTATCTACTCCCACAGTTCCTTATTCCATCACCAGTTCTCCTTATCTACTTTATTTCTAGATAACACACGAAGTTCTTTCTGACCTGTCTCCCCCGATCAGATTAGCTGCAGTGTTCCAGTCATGTGGAAGCTCATCCCAACCACTCAGAGCCTGTCATAACTCCTCCCTGAAAACCACAACATTCTTCCAATTCAGCTTCCATCACATCATCCTCTGCTCTGCCTTTTTCCTGTGCATCTTCCTTGCAACTACAGCCATCCTACACACCCTCATCCTATGCTGTCAAGTTAAACTCTCACCTACTCCCACCCACTACGTTGCTGTCACTGACCTCCATCATATTACCTCAACTAACAAAAGATCTCTCATTTCGGGGGCTACTCTGCATCACTTTATCTAAGTCGCAGCAGAATTTCTCCAATCACAAAAAGTTTGATTGCTTCACATACATAACGGCCGAATAAAAATATGAAAAATAAACACTGAACTACAGAACAACCTAAGGTAACTAATGGATCTTAGCTTCATTCTGTCTGAATATTCCAGTTCCGATATCATCCCTGTCATTAAATCAGACTTGACCAAGAGTAATGCAAATTGTTAGTAGTGAAAAATGTATTGTCTAAGACGGACTGATGAAATCAAGTGACCAAAGTTTTGCTATCATGCCTTTAGGTGTGTGGAACTCCAGAGTACATTGCTCCAGAGGTTATTCTTCGACAAGGTTATGGGAAGCCAGTGGACTGGTGGGCTATGGGTATCATCCTGTATGAGTTCCTGGTGGGATGTGTGCCTTTCTTTGGAGACACTCCAGAGGAGCTGTTTGGACAAGTCATTACAGGTGAGTGGGAGATGTTTTAAAACCGAAACACACAAAGATCAAGTAAACCATGTGTCAGCTCTGATCAGATTTGTTTCTGCCAAAAATGTCTTTCATGGTGGTCTCGACTGCATCGAACAGATGACATAGTGTGGCCTGAAGGGGATGAGGCCCTCCCCATCGTTGCCCAGCAGCTGATCTCCTCCCTCCTGCAGAGGAATCCATTAGTTAGACTGGGCACAGGTAATCCCAATATGTTACTTCCATTTTATATTACGACTGCGGCACAGTGACCGAATAAGGCAAAATGATAGACGTCCATCCATCCATCCATCTTTGGCCGCTTTATCTGTGGTCAGGTCACGGAGGCAGCAACCGGAGCAGGGAGGCCCAGACTTCCCTCTCCCCAAACACATGGTCCAGCTCTTCTGGGGGGACCCCTAGGCGTTCCCAGGCCAGCCTAGAGACATAGTCTCTCCAGCGTATCCTGGGTCTTCCCCGTGGTCTCCTCCCAGATGGACATGCCCGGAATACCTCCCCTGGGAGGCGTCCACGAGGCATCCTGACCAGATGCCCGAGCCACCTCATCTGACTCCTCTCTATGCAGAGGAGCAGCGGCTCTACTCCGAGTTCCTCCCGGATGGCCGAACTTCTCACCCTATCTCTAAGGGAGAGTCCGGCCACCCTGCGGAGAAAACTCATTTCGGCCGCTTGTATTCGCGATGTCATTCTTTCGGTCACTACCCACAGCTCGTGACCATAGGTGAGGGTAGGAATGAGATCGACTGGTAAATTGAGAGCTTCGCCTTACAGCTCAGCTCCCAGTTCACCAAGACAGACGGGTACAGAGTCCGCATCACTGCAGACGCTGCACCGATCCGCCTATCAATCTCCCGCTCCATCCTTCCCTCACTCGTGAACAAGACCCCAAGATACTTGAACTCCTCCTCTTGGGGCAGGACCTGTTCCCCGACCCGGAGTGGGCACTCCACCCATGTCCGGTTGAGCACCATGGTCTCGGATTTGGAGGTGCTGATCCTCATCCCGGCCGTTTCACATTTGGCTGCGAACCGCTCCAGCGAGAGCTGGTGATCATGGCCTGATGGAGCCAACAGGACCACATCATCTGCAAAAAGCAGAGAAATGATCCCGTGGCCACCAAACCGGATCCCCTCGACGCCTTGGCTGCGCCTAGAAATTCTGTCCATAAAATTATGAACAGAAGCGGTGACAAAGGGCAGCCCTGGCAGAGTCCAACTGCCACTGGAAACGAGTCCGACTTACAACTGGTGATGCGGACCAAGCTATGACTCCAGGCATACAGGGACCAAACAGCCCGTATAACGGGGGTCGGTACCCCATACTCCCGGAGCAACCCCCACAGGACACGATCGTATGCCTTCTCCAAGTCCACAAAACACATGTAGACCAGTTGGGCAAACTCCCATGCCCCCTCAAGAACCCTGCTGAGGGTATGGAGCTGGTCCACCGTTCCACGACCAGGACGAAAATCACACTGCTCCTACCTGAATCCGAGATTCAACGACCCGGCGGACCCTCCTCTCCAGCACCGCCGAATAGACATTGCCAGGGAGGCTGAGGAGTGTGATCCCCCTGTAATTGGAATACATCCTCCGATCCCCCTTTTTAAAAAGGTATTGATAGACGTGTTGCATTGAGGAGGCCTGAGAAGTATTCCTGCCACCGATCTACGACATCCCGCGTTGAGGTCAGCAGCGCCCAGCTCCCACTGTACACAGTGTTGACAGAGCACAGCTTCCCCCCCCGAGACGCCGGATGGTGGACCAGAATCTCCTCAAAGCCCACCGGAAGTCGTTCTCCAAGGCCTCTCACCGAACTCCTCCCACGCCCGAGTTTTTGCTTCGGCGACCGCTGTAGCAGCATGCCGCTTGGCCTGCCGATGCCTGTCTGCTGCCTCCGGAGTCCCGCAGGCCAAAAGGGCCCAATAGGACTCCTTCTTCAGCTTGACAGCATCCCTCACTGCTGGGGTCCACCAGCAGGTTCGAGGGTTGCCGCCCCGACAGGCGCCGACTGCCTTACGGCCGCAAGTCTGAGCTGCCGCCTCGACAATGGAAGTGCGGAACATGGCCCATTCGGACTCAATGTCCCCCGCCTCATTCGGGACGTGGTTGTAGCTCTGCCGGAGGTGGGTGTTGAAGCTTTCCCTGAGAGGGGACTCTACCAGATGTTCCCAGCAGACCCTCACATTGCGCTTGGGTCTACTAGGTCTGACCGGCATCTTCCCCCACCATCGGAGCCAACTCACCACCAGGTGGTCACAGTTGACAGCTCTGCCCCTCTTCTCACCCGAATGTCCAGGACAAGCGGTCGTAAGTCTGACGATACGACCACAAGGTCGATCAAAGAACTGTAGCCTAAGGTGCGTTGGTACCAAGTGCACATATGGACACCTTTATGCCTGAACATAGTGTTCGTTATGGACAATCCGTGACGAGCACAGAAGTCAAATAACAAAACACCACTTGAATTCAGATCAGGGGGGCCGTTCCTCCCGATCACGCCCCTCCTGGTTGCACTGTCGTTGCCCACATGAGTGTTGAAGTCTCCCAGTAGAACGAGGGAGTCCCCAGAGGAAGCGCTCTCTAGCAGCCCCTCTGAGGACTCCAAGAAGGGTGGGTATACTGAACTGCTGTTGGGTACATAGCCACAAACAACAGTCAGAACCCGTCCTCCTACCCAAAGGCGGAGGGAGAATACCCTCTCGTCCACCGGGTTGAACCCCAACATGCAGGCGCCGAGTCGGGTGGCAATCAATATGCCCACTCCTGCTCGGCATCTCTCACCGGGAGCAACTCCAGAATAGCAAAGAGTGACCTTTGATAGACGTGTCAATTATAAATTGACTCAACATAAAAAAGCAGAAAAGGTTACCAGAAAGGAAAATATTAAATACAGTAAGTCAGTGAAAGTCAATCAGCATAGTTGTATGGCTTGAGAAGATTACAGTAGTATGCATCATTGCCGGAAAAAGGAATCTCCGATAAAGGCAATGTGTGAAGGTAGATTTCATGAATCATTTTTCTGAATGAGTGTAGTAAAATTTTAGATAGTGGAATGATGCCAGTTATCTAAAGATATTTTGATTAGCCCGATACGATGTAATTATTTGATGTTTAGGATTATGAATATATTTCTTTGACTTAATCCAATGTTGGTAATGGTCCTTGCTGAATGCATGCTACCATAGAACATGTACTTAGAATAGAATAGAATAGAATGGAATAGAATAGAATAGAGTAGAATAGAATGCCCTTTATTGTTATTATACTGATTGTATACTTATTTTTACATATTTACTCCTATTCATTCAAATATGTCAAGGTTACTTTATTTGGTTTAGAACCAAGTTTAAAGTGAATCTTCAGGTTTTATTTTCATAATTGGATATTTGCTCTGTCGAAATTGAAATTTCGTCTGAATTAAATTGGTTTGACAAATTGATAATCATCTATGCAGTACTTCGGATCTGCTGAACTGCAATACAAGAATTGTTGATTGGAAATGAGTGACCAAGTACACTCCAGTTTTTGTTTCACTCTCCTACTCATTCAGTATATATACTTCTTTGCCTTTTAGGAGGTGCTTTTGAAGTGAAGCAGCACTCTTTCTTCATAGAGGTGGACTGGAACAGCTTGCTGAGACAGAAAGCAGAGTTCATCCCTCACCTGGAGTCTGAGGAGGACACAAGTTATTTTGATAGTGAGTCTCTTGCTGGGAAGTCAGGATCCCCATTGAATAACTTGGTGGTGGCCATGAATTTTAGTAAATTACCCTGGGTGTATTACAGGATGTTTCTTCGTTTTTTAAGAAAGGATGATTTGGTTTCTTTAGAAAACTATCATTTGCCACTTTTATAGCTTTTTAATATTCAACTCAATAATACATTGGTTGTCCTTTTTTCATGCCTGTCACCCACTGACATACTCAACTTTTTTGCATTTAATGTTTCTGGCCTGTGTATCCAAGGCAACCAACTCAATTGCTGCCATATCCAGTACGCATATTTCCAAGTTCTATAGATATTGCGGAAACTTTTGCAGGATCACTTCTAATAGTTTCACTCAAGAAAACATTTTTTTGGTTCATAGACACCTGCCCAGATAAGTCATATCTTTCATAGTTTTTTGTTCTATGTGTTAACATTTCTTTACTTGTGTAAACAGTAGCAAAAAGTATTGAATAAGGGATGCCGCTCTGGCTTACAGCAGCAATTGTTACAACAACAGAAAGTCATGCACCAGCTGTATATATTAACTCTTCTTGGTTTTACATGTTTGCATGTTGGGTCACACAAATGTAGCCTCAGGGGTTCACAAGCCAGTGTCTTTCTGAGCCAGTCCCAAGCCCAAATAAATGAAGAAGGTAGCATCTGGCGTAAAACTTGTGCTGAAACCAAATATGCGAATTGAACCTATGAGTCTCATACCGGATCGGTCAAGGTCCAGGTTAACAACTACCGCCATTAGTGCAGATAACCTACACAATACCAGTGGAAATTGGGCTACTGTGGGTCGAAGAAGGAGAGGAGGAAGACGTGCTCATAAGCAGAAAGAAAAGAGGAAAGGCAAGAAATAGGAATGAGAGTGGGAACACAGAATATTGGGACAGTGACAGGAAAAGCTAGAGAGTTGGTTGACATGATGCAGAGAAGGAAGGTGGATATACTGTGTGTCCAGGACACCAGGTGGAAAGTTAGGGGCTTGAAGTTTAGGAGCAGGTTTTAAGTTGTACTAAAAAGGGTGCTGACAGGAAGAGATATGGAGTGGGAGTTATCTTGAATGAGAAGTTTGTCAAGTATGTTCTGGCGGTGAAAAGAGTATCAAATAGACTTATGAGTCTGAAACTGGAAATTGAAGGTGTGATGCTCAATGTTGTTAGTGACAATGACTCACAGGTGGGATGTAAGTTAGAATAGAAGGAGAATTTCTGGAGTGAGTTGGATGAAGTGATGCAGAATATTCCCAGAGGTGAGACAGTGGCAATTGGTGCAGACTTCAATGGACATGTTGGTGCAGGCAATAGAGGTGATGAAGAAGTGATGGGTGGGTTTGGTATCCAGGATAGAAACACGGAGGGAAATATAGTGGTAGACTTTGCAAAAAGAATGGAAGTGGCTGTCGTCATCAAGAAGAGATCAGTGACTGCAAAGCAAAACAGGATCTTAGAGAGAGAG
>CAAKHD010005144.1:8885-19542 GCA_901007705.1 Fistularia tabacaria | reverse complement strand
AACGCCGAGAAACGTGTTTAGATTTCTGTTTGTTTGAAGAAGTGATGGGTGGGTTTGGTATCCAGGATAGACACACGGAGGGAAATATAGTGGTAGACTTTGCAAAAAGAATGGAAGTGGCTGTCGTCATCAAGAAGAGATCAGTGACTGCAAAGCAAAACAGGATCTTAGAGAGAGAGAAGATGCCTGAGGAATGGAGACAGAGTGTGATGGTGCCCATTTTTAAGAATAAGGGATATGTGCAGAATTGCAGCAACTACAGAGGGATAAAGTTGATGAGCCATAAAATGAAGTTATGAGAAAGAGCAGTGGGAACTGGAATGAAAGCAGAAGTCAACATTTGTGAGCAGCAGTATGGTTTCATGCCTAGAAAGAGCACTACAGATGCAGTATTTGCTTCTAGAATGCTGGAAGAGAGCACAGAGAAGGTCAGAGGGAGATGCATTGTGCATTTGTAGACCTAGAAAAAGCATACTATAGGGTGCCAAGAGGTGAACTACAGTATTGTACAAGGAAGTCGATAGTGACAGTGAATTATGCTGGACTGGTGCAGGACATGTATGCGAAATGTGACACAGTGGTGAGGTGTGCTGCAGGTGTGACAGAGAAGTTCAATGTTGAGGTGGGACTTCATCAGGGATCAGCTCTGAGCCCCTTCTTGTTTGCAGTGGTGATGGACAGGCTGACAGATGAGGTTAGACAGGAATCTCCATGGACCATGTTGACATTGTGATCCGTAGTGAGAGCAGGGAAAAGATGGAGGAAAATCGAGAGAGGTGGAGGTATGCTCTGGAAAAGAGAAGAATGAAGGTTAGTTGCAGCAAGTCAGAATATATTTGTCTGAATGAGAGGGACCCAAGTGGAATGGTGAGGTTACAGACAGTGGAGATGAAGAAGGTGGATGATTTTGAGTACTTATGGTCAACAGTCCAGAGCAATGGAGAATGTGGAAAAGAGGTGAAAAAACAGGTCAAGCACGTTGGAACAGGTGGAGTAAAAGTGTCAGGGGTGCTATACAATCGAAGAATATCAGTCAGAATGACAGGAAAGGTTTACAAAACAGTGGTGAGACCAGCAATGCTGTATGATTTGGAGAAAGTGGCATTGAAAAAAAGACAGGAAGCTGGAGGTAGCAGAGATGAAGATGTTGAAGTTCTCTTTGCGAGTGATGAGGATGGAGAAGATCAGGAGTGAGTCCATCAGAGGGACAGAACATGTTAGATGTTTAGAAGATCAAGTCAGAGAAGTCAGACTGTGATGGTTGGGTCATGTACAGAGGAGGGATAGGGAATCTGTTGGTAGAAGGATGCTGGAATTGGAGCTGCGAGTTAGGGGGTCCAGAGGAAGACCAAAGAGAAGATTCATGGACGTAGTCAAAGAGGACATGAAGTAAGTTGGTGTGAGAGAAGAGGATACAGAGAACAAGGTTGGATGGAGGAGGTTGATTTGCTGTGGCGACCCCTGGAGGGAAAAGCTGAAAGGAAAAGAAGAAGTAGATGAAGCCTGTTAGTTCATACAGTCCATGGTAACAACTGTTAAATTGAATCTAGGCCATTGTCAACAGGTGTTTCGGTTAGTTAGAGGAATGACTTTTGAATTTAAGGTGGCTTACATTAAATCTGATATCTTGTTACATTCCTTATTAGCCCGTTCTGAACGCTACCGTCATGTCCATTCATTTGATGAGGACTATACGAATGATGATGAACCTGTAGAGTTGCATCGTTTTTCATCTTGCTCCCCACGCTTCAGCAAGGTCAGACCATGTTGTCATGTTAAAATTTGCCTCTTATTTTTTTTTACAATAATGTACATTTTTGGAGTGTGGAACTGAACATAATAGGACATAATTTGGCAAAACTTCAGGTTTACAGCAGTATGGAGCATCTTTCCCAGTTGGAGCATAAGCCCCCAACTGTTACTCTAAGGGAGCACAAAATCCCCAGGGAGGATCGTGTGGCAAAAAGAGAAAGCTTGGGAGCTTTCACTCTCAGGGACAAGAGCTTCAGGACTGGATCACCAGAGATGTGAGTGCTACTTACAGAAACCAGCAATCCCTATTTAATTGGATATGGTTCGGATTAGTTAACTTTTTAAAATAAATTCTTGTCGAATTTATGCAGACAAGTTTAAATCACCTACGATTATCTCCATCCATGTAAACTTACATATTTTAAGATAGGATTCAGAGGCATCAAATGGTTAGAAGAAATCCCTGTGATATTGTAACTTGTGATGTTTTATTCTTTTTTTGACTTTTTCAGGAAGCGCTTCTCCTGCATCGAATCCTGTTTCAATGAGAGTGAATACAGCCCACAATCTCGGGTTCAAAGACGCCTGTCTGCACTCACTGACACACATCATATGACCTCCCATCTGGAGGTCAACTCTGATCTTCTTGTCCCCAGCAGACTCCCCTCAGTGAACACAAGGGGTACATCCCTGGATGGAGGCATGGCTGAGATGTCCTCCCAAGGCAATTTTAGTTCCTTTGAAGAGATCATTGGCATTCAGATGCACATAGCTGGGGATATGATTGAGCAACATCATATTGAAGTTAGATTTGTGACATCAAACTTGGATTTGAGCATTAGGCAAAAATATGATTCTAACGCCTGCATTATCTTTTCTACCTGTCACTGCTACTGCTTTTGGGCTTCCAGACCCACAGGGTCCTCCTGTTGCCAATATTGACCTGGAGTTACGGAGGGTTCACCACCAACAGCTCTCCACTGGGGAAGAGAAATTTAATTTACGTCTTGGAAACAAAGTTATTAAATCTGCCTCTGCTACGGGTTTGTGTGCCATTATTCCTGCAGGTAAAACTTTGATTGGATTGGTAAAATGGTAAATCTGTCTTGATATAACATTGTAGGCTTTCACATTTATAAGTTAAAATATTCCTATTAAATATCTATGTATATATGTTCGTACATACACACACACACACACACACACACACATATATAAATGTGTGTGTGTGTGTGTGTGTGTGTGTGTGTGTTTATAAACATTTCTTATTTATTTATTCATTTAAACCTGTGATGAAGAATTGTCTCCATGCCTCTCTGCTTAGTTGAACATCATGGTGCCTCCCCACTGGAGAGTCCAATGTCTCCTTGCTCTCTCTCATCCAACGCCTCCTCCCGTGACTCGTCTCCCAGCCGAGACTGCTCGCCAGTGGTTAACATCCTACATTCCCCAATCACTATCCACCGCTCCAGGAAGAAGTATGGCTTTACTCTCAGAGCAATCAGAGTCTACATGGGAGACAGTGACGTCTACAGCGTACACCACATGGTCTGGGTAAGATAGCTTAGTAACTAGAATTAAATTGTCCGTGGCTCTGCTAAAAGAGATTGTTTTGCAGCTACTGTTACTGGAATACACTTTGCCTGTGGATTCACCAAACACTGAGGAAAAACATCAGGGTCAAGTGCAATGTATTCCTGTCAGGAGACAAACAGGAGACCTAAGCATGATGGCCCATGTCATTACAATCAAATTCTTGGGATGTATATCATGTCTCCCATCTGGTAGGGAAAGAGCCAGACCTAATGCAAGAGGTGCAGAAGCTGTGGCCCAAAATAAGTGGCTCTGGAGGCAAACTCCTGGAGAGACCTTAGTTTATTTTTTTCTCTGCTGGGAGAAAGGCACGAGTTAGGTGTGGGGATACATGTCTGGTTGTCAGTGTGATATCTTTTTCTGCTGAATAACAGCAACTCCTTACAATTACATGGGGAGGAAGGAGATCCCTGACAGTTTTTAGACTCCATCTTGGAGTTGCTGGTTGGTATCCTTGATGGGGCATTACCATTGACAGTAACTCCATAGCTCTTCTGTCAGTGCCCACTTTGGTAACGGCAAAGAAACTTAGAGCACAGTACTTGTGAGAAATGGCCATACTGGCATCTTGCCATTGGACTTAGCCGTTGGACTGTGCAAGGAATTGGCCATAACAAACACTGGGTACTAGGATAAAGTTTTCCATGACTGTACATGGCACCAGACCACCTGAGGCCAAACCTAAGTGATCAACTTTGCAGGTGGACCTGCAGGCATACTGTATTTCTCGGACACTGGTGAATAAACTGAGGAAGCAGGCATTTTGGTACAGGGATTTCCCAAAACGGCTGACAAGGAATAAAAGGGCCACAGCTTCGATGGCTGTAGAGGAAAAAAAAGCGGGTGCTGGAGGAGTTTGGGGAAGCCATGTAGAAAGACTTTACCTTGCCGAAAGGAGATTCTGGCCAATTGTCAGAAAATTCAAGAACGTGATGCATGGTTTGGTCCAAGCTGTTTACAGCCAGATAGGAGCACGTTTGGCATCAAGGTCCAGCAGGGACCCGCAAAGAGCTCTTTTACAAAATTCTGCAATCAACCAACCTCTGTAAAGGAGGAAGAGCTGAAATACCAGCAAATCTTCATCCATATCCCTGTTGGACTATGTCTGTGAAGGTTCTCGGTTAACCAGGTCATAGTACTATGTCTGTGAAGGTTCTCGGTTAACAAGGTCATAGTATTTGTATAATATTGTCTTAGCAACTTGCCTTGTTTAGTTTTACGAAAACATTTCGTATGTGATCCAGGGGGCTTCTTCATTTCAACTGACTGGGGAGTTCTAGCTGATTAAGGAATAGGGATGAGATGGGACCTGATCTTCCCTGTGCTTAGTTTGAGGTGTCATTAGGGGACAAAAGAAAATGGTTGGGGGACCTGGTGTGCTGTTTAAATGGGGTTTGTTAGGATAAGGTGTGAGTCATTTAAAAACAAATCAAATTCAGTTGGTCATGTGACTGGGGGGGTACTTGGACTTCCTGATGGATCATTGAGTTTGTTTTATGATATAGTTTGTGCACTCAACAAAAATCTGTTTTTGTCTCGTTTTATTTTTTCTATAACAAAACTGCATCTGTTTTTAGCATGTAGAGGAAGGAGGTCCCGCTGAGGAAGCTGGACTTCGTGCTGGTGATCTTATTACACATGTAAATGGAGAGTCAGTCTATGGTCTGGTTCATACAGAAGTGGTAGAGCTCATCCTGAAGGTAAGACTAAGCTTTTATTTACCTGAGTCATTCATTCAATTGCAAAAAATATTTGTAAATAACAAGAGCAATGTAAATCTCTCAAACACCAGAGTGGTAATAAGGTCACTGTTACGACAACCCCGTTTGAGAACACCTCAATAAAAGTCGGTCCAGCACGCAAATGCAGTAATAAGTCCAAAATGGCACGCCGAAGCAAGAGGAATGGAACAAGAGATGGACATGAGTGCGTTACTGCAAATAGATACTCTTTTTATTTTTATGAATTTATTCTCATCTGCTTTTGTTTATTCTTAATTTATTTATGTTTTGTCTTTCAGTAAGAAATCCAGCTCACTGTTCAGAAAAATTACCAAACAGTCCAATCTGCTGCACACAAGCCGGAGTCTGTCCTCTTTAAATCGCTCCCTGTCATCTGGAGAAAGTTTACCAGGATCTCCCACTCACAATCTCACTACCCGCTCCCCTACTCAAATTTGCCGATCCATTTTTGAATCCCCTTACCTGGGTTAGTATGGAAGCCCCTATTCTCAACCTGTTTAATTTTCTGCTAAATCAAACACCTAATTTGGACACAGGAGTTCAAAAACAATGAATGTCATAAAAATGCTAAACGAAGTCTCTGAATAAATAAATTAAATGCAAACAAAATGAGAATATCTTTTCAATACAATGAAGCACAAAACATTTGCTCACATCTGTTTGGTTCAGAATTAAAAGTTTTATCAATGTAAATACGTACATTTTTTAAAATGTATTTGTGAATTAATTGGTTGCAGAAATGTTACAAACAGAAACAGTTCCTCCAATTGCGCCTTGGGGACAAATTACACAATTGCACTTATGTTGTTTTTCTCTCCTTAGGCACCTCTCCCCAGAACAGCTCTTCAGCATCCAGTACGCAAAACTCCCCTGCAGCCTCGCAACACATAAGGCCCAGCTCTCTGCATGGCCTGTCTCCCAAACTTCATCGGCAGTACCGCTCAGCACGATGCAAATCAGCTGGCAACATCCCTTTATCCCCCCTAGCTCACACACCCTCCCCCACCACCTCCTCTCCACCACCTCTTAGTGGGCACATTATTGGCAGCTCCAACACAACACAAACATTTCCATTCAAGCTGCACTCCTCACCTCCAGTAGCCCGTCCTCGTCCAAAGAGTGCAGAGCCACCTAGATCTCCCTTGCTGCATCGGATGCAGTCAGCTGAAAAGATAGGTGCACCTATTTTGCCTTTCTCCTCTACATCTGCATCATCACCTTCCCCTCTGACAAGTGGGGTGTCACTACGCAAACACAGCCTAGAGGTGACACACGGGGACTACAGGAGAGAGTCCTTTCACTGTGAGCATAGCCTACAAAGTTTGCTAGAGATCGAAGGAGAGAATGGACCTGCTCCACCATCTCCCTCATCATCCTTTTCCACTTCTCCTCCAATGGGGTGGAAGACCGGTGGCCTTAAATCTGTTAGGAGGCGAGAAAGCCAGGAATCAATACCGAGCCGTGACACATTGCACACAGTAAGGGAGAAAGAGGCTAAAATAACGGATCTCTCTGGTTCTCAAACTGAGAGCAAACCATCTAAGGCTCAGTGCAAGACAGATATTGTTGACACAAGTAAGACATTACCAACAAATGATGTTCCTCAGAGTAATGTAAATACAGCCCCAACCATTGCAGAGACCAAGCCCCGCTCTGAAAACCAGTCTCAGACCGCAAGCTTTATGAGTTTTGAGGTAACGGTCAGTAAAAGGAAACCTTGCGAGAAAATCTCTACTCCAAGCGCATCAAAGAGTTTGCGCCAGCAAGAGTGCAAACAGCAGAAGGCACAGAACCCAAGCTGTTTTATAAGTAAAGCAGAAAAAGGCAACATTCATAAATGTTCATCAACACATCAATCCAGACCATGTAAAGGTTCAGAGAAAGAAGAGAAAGGAGGCAGTGGTGGCGGTGACAGAAACACTGAGGTGACAAAATGCAAAGGTTCAACATCTCCAGCATCCCTGGTTCGATCCATGGTTCAAGCACGAGCTGAAGTCCATGCATCCACTGCTATCAAATCAAAATTGGAGAATGTACCTCACAATTGCCATGGGTTCATGGAAGAAAGGGCACATCTGGAGGTTCTAGAAGAAAATCCCACATCGCCCTCTTCTAAATCAGTCTCACCCTGCTCAAGCACGTTAGACTCCATGTCCCGCAGGGATAAAGCAAGCTGTGTTACCCAACTCACAAGTGTTGCCAAAACTGTACTTGGGCCTGTAAAAGGGGCATCACAAGAGGGATCCAAGGTAAAAGATACCTTAGAGGCAAAGGAGGTGAAATCAGGAAATGCAGTAGGAAAACAAGAGGCTTTAATCGGGGCTAGCCACAAAGCTTATCTGCCAGTACAGTCACCCAATGCCACCAATCTCAAGTTGGATAAAGGAAACACTCGGAGCTCAAAGTCTCATTCCTGATTAAGAAGCTTTGGAAAGCATTGGACCATATAGTGAATTGCCTTTTACTGTAGTATCATATTGAACTATTATGAATTGATATTAGAGGGAAAAAAGACAAAAAAAAGTGAAAAGATTTAACAGAACATGAAAAAAAGAAAAGAGCAGGTACTGTTGCAAAGTGTGTATATATGGAATCATAATATTGGAAAGTGTGTATGTTCAGTTAATTATGTGCAGTAGATATACTATACATATAAACCACAATGCGTGTTTGGCACTGTGTGTAGAAAAATCAAGAATATATATATAGACAAGATTTAAAAACAAATGTACACCAGACCTTAAGATAGAAACACTGTGAACAACTTTTCATTGGAACATAGGTAGTACTTATAAATAGACAGCATTCTATTCTAAACGGGCATTACCGATACAAAAAAGTTGAATCATTAACATCCATACAAAATGTTAAATATGAAGACCAGACATGTAATTTATCCATCCATCCATCCATCTTCAACCGCTTATCTGTGGTCGGGTCGCGGGGGCAGCAGCCAGAGCAGGGAGGCCCAGACTTCCCTCTCCCCAAACACATGGTCCAGCTCGTCTGGGGGGAACCCAAGGCGTTCCCAGGCCAGCCTAGAGACATAGTCTCTCCAGCGTGTCCTGGGTCTTCCCCGTGGTCTCCTCCCAGATGGACATGCCCGGAATACCTCCCCAAGGAGGCGTCCACGAGGCATCCTGACCAGATGCCCGAGCCACCTCATCTGACTCCTCTCTATGCGGAGGAGCAGCAGCTCTACTCTGAGTTCCTCCCGGATGGCCGAACTTCTCACCCTATCTCTAAGGGAGAGTCCGGCCACTCTACAGGAGAAAACTCACTTCGGCCGCTTGTATTCGCGATCTCGTTCTTTCGGTCACTACCCACAGCTCGTGAACATAGGTGAGGGTAGGAATGTAGATCGACTGGTAAATTGAGAGCTTCGCCTTAGAGCTCAGCTCCCTCTTCACCACGACAGATCGGTACAGAGACGCTGCACCGATCCGCCTATCGATCTCCCCCTCCATCCTTCCCTCACTCGTGAACAAGACCCCAAGATACTTGAACTCCTCCACTTGGGGCAGGACCTGTTTCCTGACTTGGAGTGGGCACTCCACCCGTTTCCGGTCGGGCAGCATGGTCTCGGATTTGGAGGTGCTGATCCTCATCCCGGCCGCTTCACATTTGGCTGCGAACCACTCCAGTGAGAGCTGGCGATCATGGCCTGATGGAGCCAACAGGACCATATCATCTGCAAAAAGCAGAGACTTAGATGTAATTTATTGATTAATAAATCAAATGATTTATTACTGAGGCCAAGACTATGGTAGAAAAATATCTGCAATTAGAAAGTAAACCAACTGGTTTGCGTGTGAATAATTTAGTAACTGAACTTCAGTTAAATAATGGCAGACTAAATGGACTTGCACAGGGGCACTAAGCATAGACATACTGTTAAGTACTTTTCAGTACACATTAGGTGGACTTGTACGGTGACACTATGCAATGATTCCACTTTAGACATCCCCAATTATTAAGTTTACATTGTGCAGTAGTGATGAAGAGGACATAGGAAAGGGTTGCAATAAGCCAAAATGAGTGATCGTCGTGAAATGTGTAATTGTGAAAATGTGTAATTGTATATTCTTGTCTGTCCAATCAAATAATTTGTGTGTCTGAATGTTGAGGATACAGAAAGTGCTCAGAATCGAAATAGCACTTAACAGAGTGTAGACAAGTATTATTCTTCAGTGTCACAATGTCACATGTGAGGGAAAGTGAAAGTGTTTTGTCTAAGGATGATGTGATTTAAAAGTGTAATAATATGCAAACCTAATGTGCCCATTTCCAGTCAAACTGAGCCCTTAAATGTAGTAGTGTACTTGACTCATTTCAAGGGTAAATTCATTGAAAGCATCATTGTTGTGAAGTCCCGTTTGTTCATGTGCAGTTAAAATAATCCAGAGAGTTTTGAACTACATACTTAGACTGCTGTCTTGTCTCATTGAAAAAATCCTAAAGAAAATATCAATAATGGAAGATCAACCCATATGCAAGATTACAGTGGTATCAAATATCTCAATGTCCAATTCATAAACTGTCATTGTGATGCATATTAATTTGTTGATGAACATAAGTTTTATGTTTTTGTTTTATTTGTTCTGATAATGATGTGGTGGTTTAAACAGAATATTTTTACATTAAACATCAGTTCTGTGTGTTAAATGTAAGATAGTTGCACTTTATTATTCGTGAAATATTTCTTTTATATTGGTCTTGTGCAATGATTTTCTAAAAATATATGTATTATTGGGCTGTTCAGTTTCTTATTTTTCTTTTCCTTTCAACTGTTTCCTTCAGAACTCACCAAAGTGAATCATCTGCCTCCATTTAACAATCTCTTCTACATCCTCTTCCCTCATATCAAATAACTTAATGTCCTCTTTCACTCCATCCATAAATCTCTTCTCTGGTCTTCCTCTAGGCCTACTGCCTGGCAGTCTGGCAGTTCGCTGTCCCTTCTATGTACATGTCCAAACGATCTTAGTCTGACTTTGTCTCCGAAATATCTATGACATGCTCTTTTTTGATCCCATCCCTTCTCCAAACTCCCAAAGAGAATTTCAACATCTTGTTCTCTGCTACCTCCATCTCTGCCTCCTGTCTTTTCCTCAGTGCCACTCTTTCTAAACCAGACAACATTGCTGGTCTCACAACTGTCTTGCAAACCTTTCTTGTCATTAAAAAATTAAAACTAAATCAAATTTGCATTTGACTGGAGTGATATTTTATGTCACCTTGACCTTCCATCGCTAAAATTTTGATATTGAAGCTTCACAAAATTGTCACAGAGTAGTTACTCAATTTACCAGTTAATTTGATCAATGGACCAAATTATTGCCATCAGAAACATTTGAATAATGATTTGACCAGTTCCCACGGATGAAGGTCATTCAACAAATTACTGAGGAAAATATAATTGATATATATATATACACACACACAGACACAAATGCACAAAGTATACATATATATACACACACACACACAAACACACACACACACACACACACACACACACACACACACACACACACACACACACACACACACACAACCCAGCAGAGATT
>CAAKHD010005143.1:15551-36236 GCA_901007705.1 Fistularia tabacaria | reverse complement strand
CTTCTGTCTCCTGCCTCCTTCTGTCTCCGTCTCCTGTCTCCTGCCTCCTTCTCCTGCCTCCCAGCTTTCAAACCAATGGGAGCTGTCGTGTTTCCATAAGCCTTTTCCAAGGCCAGGCTGCCTGACGTCCACAGCTGCTATCACTGCTTTTCTCCATCTCTGTTAATCTGCTCAGCTGTGACCTGTTATTTTCTGTGCAGCCGGGCAGCACAGTTATAGCTCTTGTGTAAAAGCTTTTTAAGCCTCAAATCTTCCCGGCAGCAGATGTGATCATCCAGACTGTCCGTCGTGAGGCCTTGCTGAAGATTACGTTTGTTTCTGTGGTTGCTAAGCAGGGAGATACTTTATCCTCTCCCTCCGCCCGTCCCATCAGCCAAATACAAACAGGGACTTGAATAGCAGTCACAGAGCTCTCCATTTCCATTCATTCATTAATAATGGCCTCTTGTCAGAAGGTTGCAGGTCATGTGGTAGATGAGCTGCGCCTTCTTCGTGTCTGGATAGACGATCCAAAGAGCCCGTGTGGCTCAAAGGGACACGAACAGCGGCGGGCGTCTTCTCAGCGCTCCTCCTGAACCTGCAGTGACTTCTGTGGGCACTCGAGGGCAGCAGAATCCAGCCGGCCGGCCGGCCGGCCTTTCCAAGGCGCCGCGGCCGAGCCGTCAGCGGGCGAACGCTCACGGGTCCCGTGGTTGTGAGGCAACATCTGGAACGGGGCCGGTAATCATCCGTCCACCGACCGACCCTTCGCTCTCTGCAACAGAGAGCTGGAGCTCCTCGCCTGCTCTGTGAGGACCGGGCTTCCGGTGGCCTGAGAGCTTCTCTGCAGATGAGAAGCCCGACCTGAAGTCACTGTTGAGCTCAGAGTGGGATTCACTCTTCCTCCTTTGGAGTCCTTAAAACCAGTCCGGTTGAATAAAGCATCGCTCGGACGAATGGTAAGGACAGGCACCCGCAGTCCTGGAGCCACGGATGAACAGATTCAAATGATTTTGGAGGAAGCAGAAGAAGACGGCAGGAAAACAATTCCCAAATTCAAACCAATGGAAATAGCACCCTCTCCATATCTATGGGTCGAGGCCGAACCCTACCAAATATCTCCGCTTGATTGGTATCCAAAGTCTATATCCATCCAGCCATAATCCTTGGCTGTGGAGGCTTATCTTGCAGTGAGGGTCAGCTGTCCCTGCTGTCTTCAGCCTGGACCGCCGGGCAGGGAGACCACCACTCACACATCTGGCAATATGAACCTCCTGCATGTGTTTGGACCGGGAGGAACCCGGAGGAAGCCCACGCAGACCCGGGGGGAACCAGCCGTGTCCACACAGCGGGGCCTCTGTGGAAGCCGGGTGCTTTGTGCTCCGCCCTGACGCCCCATTTCTCTTCATCTCTCTCTGAAAGTAGCTGCTTGATTGTAGTCTCCATGTAGGTTCACTAAAAGTGAGCTTTAAGTGCTAATTTGCAGCCGCTGGCTCCTGGATGTGTGGGATTAGACGGAGTCTCTCAGGTGGTCAGGTGTCCTGACAGTGAAAGCTTTCAGAGGGGAGTCCTTGGAAAATACGAGCCGTGGCTGCTCCCTGTCCGATGACGCAGCTCCAACCCAGCTCTCTCTGAGTTTGGGGTTCCCGCTGAGCTCCGTGGTGCTCCGAACGTCTCTGCGTCAGCCTGCTTTCAAGGAGCTCTGCTGGCTGCTGCGGTTTCAGCCCTGGCCCGGAGAGGCGAACTGTAATCAGTAATCAGACAAATAGCTGAAGGCCCGCACGCTGTCTCTGCCGACAAGGCCGCCGGCCAACTTGTTTGGTCGCCCTCTGATTATTCCTCAAAGGGCTGTCGCTGAGCTCAGGCGGAGCCAAGGCGCCCCAAGCCTGTCTGCCATGTTTCCGCTCCACTTTAGTTTGAAGCATTAATGTCGCCGAGGAGCGTCGGAACGTTCATCTTGATCCCCGTCCCCGCAGAGGAGCTGAAAAATGCTTCTAGTTTTCGGAAACAAATGCTTTCTGTCCGCTAACTTTCGGGGTGAGACGCGGTGCTCTGAGGCAGAGCTGCTCACCGCTCAAACCCTGAACTCCAAGGTGGGAAGAGAGCAGCCCTCGCTGCTGACCCGGCAAACATGGCCGACGCCGTTCACACACTCGGACACATCCTCTGCAATTGTTTATAAACCACTGTTTCAATCAGATAACAGTTCTCGGTGCGGTTGTCGCACTGGTAGTTTTGCTATTTCTTTTGCAATCTTTTGCGATGTTTGGGTTTCCAACTCCATTGAGTGACAGAAAGCACTGGAGTGAATTCTTGTTGTCCACAAGCAGCCTAAACTAACACCCGCTCGCATTGGGAAAGGTGAACGCTCTGGATGGTGTCCTGTGGACCCGAGGCATGTCGTGCTGTGGCGCCCCGGGCTCCAGGAGCTTTGCCATGTGTGATGTCCAATGATCTCTCCTGTCCTTTCTGCTCGCAGCTTCATGTATCCTGTTGGCGGGGGCTTGGGACCGCCGCAAGGTGAGTCACCTTTTCCTTATTTCAGCGCAATCACACGATCAGCCGGTTGTATGGAAGTGATATATGTATGCTGCATGCAGATGAGCTGTCCTCATCTGTTTGTGCTGTATGTCGGCGTTTTGGGCAGAAGGAACCATAAAGGAGGTAAAAGGACAGCGCAGTCTTTAGAAGTACAACCTTTTTTAGCGCTAATAGAGTCAAACCAAATGGGTGTTTGGTTGGAGTGGCTCCATCAGGTGGAGCGTTGTGCTTGCACGCTGATGAACGTTTCCAGCTCAGACTCAGAAAGCTGTGATTTTCTTCCAGAAGTCTCATCGGATGATCTGTCAGCGGTGCCCCGAGTCCGCAGGCTTACAATTCGCAGAATACAGATTTACACCGTGAACGTGTCAAGAAGCTAGTCTCATTACATGCTCCTGTTAGCGATGTCTTTTAACGAGACAAATTAGTGTGTGCTTAGCCTCCTCAGCCCGCCCACCATTCAGGCCCCGAGGATAACAGGCCAATCAGCTGCCGAGCTGGCTGTCGGCTTACACAGCTGTGAATTTCCATTTTTTTTTCCTGGCTCCTCTTGTTTTGCTCCAAGCTGTCACGCTCGTCCCTCCCCCAAAAAACATTTGTTTGCCGCTGAGCCTCTCGCTCTTCAGGAAATTGATTTGCGATACAGAATCACGTCCAGGCGCTCCAGGCTTGTATCTCCTCCCGCGTGCCTCCGATGATTGGGACCGTCACACGTTTAAAATGATAAGGGAGTATTTTGTCGTTCTCCCTGTCCAGAGGTGATGATATTTCTGTCTGCAGGTATGGTGCCCATTCAGCAGCAGCAGCAGCAGCAGCAGCCGCAGCAGCAGCAGCAGCAGCAGCAGCAGCAGCAGGGCTTCCCCATGGTCCAGGTCATGCAGCCCAGCATGCAGGGCATGATGGGGATGAACTTCGGGGGCCAGATGCCTCCGGGGGCCATGCCCATGCAGGTCAGTGTGGGCCACCGTCTCGGGTGTTTGAGTCAAAGGCGGCTGTCTGCAAAGAGCAGCGTCCGCAAACACACAGCAAACAGACGCCGCACACCCGCTGCCCAGCAGCGCCGACGCACAGCAGACACACACTCCGAGCTATTCAGCCGCTTTTTCTTCGGACGGATTTTGAATGACGGGCCGGTGAATGGACGGGAGCCTCGAGTGGCCTCGGGAGGAGTCGAGGAAGGGGGGGAAACCTGACAGTGCGGCACGTGACCTGGACACGACCGTTGTGTTCCTCTGGAGGTATCCGGTCCAGTCTCGTGCACTGAGGCCAGCGGTGTCTTTGCTTCGCCGCCATCTCATAGGGGGGGATGGCTATCGGGATGCAGACGACCGGGATGCAGTTCTTGGGCCAACCGCAGTTCATGGGTATGAGACCCGCTGGACCCCAGTACACCGCCGACATGCAGAAGCAAATGGCTGAAGAGCATCAGTAAGACACTGTCACAGATAGTAGCACGTTTTCACGGTGGCGCTCGTGTTCCTCTACCGCTGCTGCGGCACACCGGGTTGTTGACTGTTCATGTCGCAGCTGCGTTCATCACTTGCAGGAAACGTCTGGAACAGCAGCAGAAGATGCTGGAGGAGGACAGGAAAAGAAGACAATTTGAGGAGCAGAAACAGAAGCTCAGGCTGCTCAGCAGTGTCAAACCCAAGGTGACGCTTCGCACGCGGCAGCCTTGTCCGCCGCTCCTTCTCGTGCCCGTACCTTTGTTGACCGTCATATTTTGCACCCTCAGACTGGGGAGAAGAGCCGGGACGATGCCTTGGAGGCGATAAAGGGAAACCTGGATGGTTTCAGTCGAGATGCAAAGATGCACCCCACTCCATCCTCACAGACCAAGAAAGCAGGTAACCTCAGCAGCAGGCAGGAGGCCATGGGTGGTTCATGTCAGTCTCCTCCAGTAGATCTGCTCTCCGTGTCCCCGCCGGAAGTCCTCTGTCAGGGTCAACTGAGGGAAGCCAAGCGGGGTGAACGCGATCCGAAGGCTTCCTCCGAACACAGACGGTTGACGGCGTGCCTTCATCCCGCCGGTGTCGGAGTCTCCCTCCTTCTGATCACCTGGGAGCATTAGACGCTCTTCGGAGCGGCTGCACTTACGTCAGACCGGAGACGCCCCTCTTCATTTGCTCTCGAGCCCCTTTCAAACGTGGGCGCTGCTCATGGTGCTGAAAGGTCCTCCCCGGACCGGCTGCCCCGCCGAGGCGGTCCGAGTCGGGCCGGGCCTGGTTTGGGGGGCCGGTGGAGGGGCCCCGACGTCCGAGCGCACCTCTCTGACGTTTGCCTCGAACGAGGCTCGGACGGTTTCAGCACAGGTTTGCGGTGTGTGTTTGAAAGGGGCTGTGGAGCTGCACGTCCCCTCCTGGAAAGCAGCCGGGGTTTTTTCAGTGTTAATACACCATCGACTCGTCCGGAATTCAATCTAAGCCTGCGAGATGGTGCGCGGAGGCCTTAGCTGAGAGCAGCCCTTTATTCCGTGTTCGGAGAGCAGCCTCTAATTGATTCTCCGTTGCAGTGTGTGTCATGTGTTGTGCCACTATCATTATTTCTCCATTCTTGCAGACTCATCGCCATCACACTCGTCTGTCATCACTCACTCCCTCCCCCCGCCTTTGTCCGAGGACAATGATGACTTTAGTGACTTTCAGGGGCCCGTAGACGCCTCTGGCTCTCTCCCTGCCTCCTCCTCCTCCTCCTCCTCTTTTGGCCTGTCCTCACAGGCCGCCACTCGGCCTTCGTCCTCTTTCCCCAAGGCAGGGCTTGCCGAGGATGACGAGGAATTTAGCGACTTTGTTCAAGGGCCCGTAACTGCGTTCGCTCCCGCCGCCCTCGGCCTCTCCTCCCAGGCCCGAGCCCCGCCTTCGTCCCATTCGTCCTCCTCCGTCCCTCCCTCCCCCCCCTCCTCTGTGTCCATTTCCACTGCCGCCCAGCACTCTGCTGTCAACACCGGCTCCCAAACTACATGCCAAGGTAACTCTTCTTTCGCTCTCTCGTCATCTCCCCGCCAAACCACATCATTTACGCCCAGCCGTGGGCTCTTTCTTACTGTGCCGGTTCTGAACGCTGTCACTGGTGTGTCACTGCACGCCTTAAAGCTGCGCCCGAGAGGCCTCGCAGGCAAAGCCCAAGGCAGCTCACAAGCTCTTAGCTCCAGGTGGATTCTTGTCAATATCAAAAAGTGAAAAAAAGCACAATTCTCTGCATTTATCTTTATGTTGGATACTTTGTGTGAATAAGTAAGCCTCTAAGGATGGACCGGTACCATGCTGTGCTATCACAAGCTCATAAGCACGTCACGAATTCATCTAAAACCCACTGGATTAGAATGGATGGATATTTTCTTCTTCCTCACTTTATTCTGTGAGCAGGAGCTGCATTCAACAAAAAGCAGTTTCCCCCTCGGGGACCAGTAAAGTATTGTGATTGGGAAGTCTTTGCGTAGGAATGGTCCGACGCACCTGTGCAGGACTGGGCTGCTTCACAGTCCTCCTGCGCTCGTCCGATGAATAAGTCAGGCTGGTTTTCATGGAGACAAGGGCCATTGAATTGTAATCAGTACGTTTACACTCCATAGCAGGTCTTCATGCTTTTATCTGCACCATGTTGTAGCTGGAGTGCCATCAGACCTACTTAGTTTGGTTTGGACCTTCAGACTTTTCAGTTGTGTCGTGCCGGTCCAGACCAGCAGAGGTTGGACACCCTTTTGAGTTTTGGACCCACCACAAGAAGCTTCAGCTGTTACGCGTGTTGCAGAGGTACGATCTTCGCTCTGTCAGCGAAGCAGAAAGAAGAGCCCGGCCTCCGGTGGAGGTGATCCGGGAACATGTTTCCCTGAGCAACGAGACTCTTACTTTGCCGTCCGCAGTGAAGCCGGGGAGCCGGCACAGAACACACAAACGATAAATAACAAGCATATTATTGCAAGGAAATGCAAACGCTATGACGGAGCTGTGCAGGGTGAAGAGACAGCCGTGTGTGAAGCCACCTCAGCTGTCCATGCAAAGCCCTCCCGTGGCTTCCTGTGACGCAGTTTGCTTGAAAGCCAAATGTGCTTGAGGGTCTTTGAAGAGTCTGCTGATTTGTAGTAACACACACACACACACACTGACACACACACACACCAGTGCAGTCACCGTTCCGGCTGAAAGCAGCACTCACCATCAGTGTCAGTGGTTTGTCTGAAAGAGCGCCGACAATGTGCACGCTGTGAATGCAGGTTTGTTCCTGATCCGTCCTTCTAGGCCCGTCCCTGGAAGAGAAGCTGTTCTCCTCCTGCGATCTCACCGCCCATAAGACGGCCCAGATAAGCTTTAAGTCCAAGCAGAGTTTGGCCCACATGAGTCCTCGAGCTAAGGTTTCAGCACAATTTCAGTCCAGCTCTAAAGCAAGGAACTGGGCTGCGGCGCCTGGATCCTTGAGCTCTGTCTTCACCGCAGAAGGTTCTCCTGAGGCGCCGGCGTCTGCACCCCGCGGCCCCCCATCTGCTCCTGACTCGGGCCCTCGAAGCAGTGGTGACAGCGGTGAGACGTGTCTGTTTATCAAACTCCAGCGGCCGTTCTTTGCTCTCCTCGCTTTGCTGCCGTATTAACACGTCCTTCGGGCAGGTTTTTCCGCTCCCTATCCAATGGAGAGGGTTTTTCCTCCTTCTAACCGCACCTCCTTCGTGCTGTTCGTCAGGCAGCGGCCTCTCCTCTGAGTCTTTGGGGTGAAATTGATTGAAACTGGGCCTACGCTTCCTCAGCCTTGAATGAAATCACCGGCGTTCTCCACGCCTCTCAGATTCCTTTGCAGTGGCTGAGTCTCTCACGCGTGCTGGCTGATATCCGTACCTCCTGAGTCACGCTTCGCTATTTATTTCCAGCAGCTTTTCACTTCTTCTGCTCCGGGCCCCCAAGCACATTCTGAGGCACAAGATGTGCAGATGTTCCGCGTCCTGCTGGAGGGGTCCGGGGGTAACACTGCTCAGCGCTCCCGGTCTGACGGGGATGAACTCGGACTGACGGAGCCGCTGGGGCACGACCCGCATGCTCCCTGTTTCCTGGGTCCTTGGTAGAGTCCAGGGAAGAGGGTGAAACCCTGGAGTCCAGGATGATTCATTGTTTCATGGGCTGATGGGGTTCTTGATATGGGGGGGCCTCACATTCGTACGCGGGACGGCCAAAGGCACGTTCCGTTCTTCTCGTAATGCCGAAGACTAAAGCTGCCGTAGTTGGACATTTCTTTGACCTGTGTTTATACGTGAACGCAAATTGCTTTATTTTCATTGTCGGTTGGGGAAGGTCAACGGCACAGCCAGCTGTTGGAGCCCCCTCCCCGCGGAGCTCGCCTCTCCCAGCCCTGGGCTTTCCAGACGAGCCGCCAGGAGACTCTGCACATCCTCTGCCGTACTGACTGTCTGCCTCTGTGTGTGTTTGCTTGCGGGAGCAGGTGTTGCAGTGTATCCGCCACAAGAGCACATCCAGCCATTGCTGCCCGGCTGGCTTTACAACGACAACATGGTCCCAGGTGAGCACCTGCACCTGTGCGGCCGACTCGAGGAGCCAACCCGCGGCCGAGGCAAGGGTTTCGTCTGGACTTTTTCCGCCACGTGACGACCCCCGTCTCTGTGTTTCCTCCCTTAGAGATGTTTAAGAAGGTGCTGGAGTTCACCATGACTCCGGCAGGGATCGACACAGCCAAGCTGTACCCTCTGTTAATGTCATCGGGGCTGCCCAGGGAAGCACTGGGGCAAATCTGGGCGTCGGCCAACCGCACGACGCCCGGCATGCTCACCAAGGAGGAGCTCTACACCGTGCTGGCACTTATCGGCGTTGCTCAGGTAATCCACGGAGTCAGAGAGCTGCGACGATCGCGCCCGAGTCGGATGAACCCGACCGGCAGCGAGGGCAAGAGGGACGCGGCGGGAGAATCGGCCCAGGACTCGCGAAGCATCCTTTAGCCAGACGGTCCCTGTCGGCTGAGGCAGACAGAAGCCTGTGCCGCTCCTCGGCCCCGCGGGCCGGCATCCGTCCCTGGGAGGAGGCCGGCCGGAGATATGGGCTGGTTAAATGACTTACAGCACGGGCAAACAAATATACAGAGTATATATCAAAAGTGCAATTCAAAAGCGGAGGCTGCGTGATGAGGTGGGGCCAGCCGTGCAGTTAATAGGGACTCTGCTCGTGCACTTCAACACGTACTGCGATTGCGCTGTCCTAAAGGTGCTCAACATCTCAGCTGCTGTTCCTGCCAGGTGCACCCAGGCGGCCGTGCAGATGCCGCTGCTTCAGCTCCTCCTGGGCGGCTGCTGTAAACACAGCCCAGTGTTGTGCTGGTTGCAGCTGCGCTTGGATTTCAGCTCAGATCCTTTTTTTTTTTTTGACAGCGGCCCGAGTTTAAAAGCGGTTGTATTGAAGCGCGGAGCTGTCTCGGTGTTGGTCCTCCCACAAATGCCGCAGATTTCAGAGCCTGCTCGCCCGTATGTCCGTCGGCGCTCGCCGTGTCTGTTCTTCATCGAGGTGTGTAGTGTTTCAGCGATCTGAACGTCCGTGCGCATGTTTTCAGAGTGGGCTCCCGGCCATGAACGTGGAGATCCTCAGCCAGTTCCCCTCGCCGCCCGTGCCCAACCTTCCCGCCCTCGCCATGGCCATGGCTCCCGTCCTGCCCCAGCACCAGCAGCCCATGATGACCCAGTCCGCCGTTTCCATGGCAATGCCCTCATCCGCGCCACCCGTCATGGCACCGAGCTCCACGGCGTTGACTCAAGCGGCCGCGAACACCCACTTCATCGCCAGTTTCCCTCCCACGCAGGTAACCAGGGGTGGCCGTTATGTCCCGATGGCTCCTCCGCTCGCCATTTTTCATGCCCATCACTGACTCACTGACTCACCTCAGGGGACCAAGGCCGAAGACGATGACTTCCAGGACTTCCAGGAGGCGCCCAAGCCAGGAGGAGACCAAGCCTTCACCGAGTTCCAAGGGGAGACAAGTGCAGGTTTCCCCGGCGGCATAGCTGCTCCGCATCAGAACAGGTAACTGCCGAGTCCTGGGAAGACGAGCTGGAGCTCACGACCCATCAACCCTCAGGTTTCCACCTTGGAATCACTGCTAGAACCTTCTCTAAGGAAGTGATGCCTGCTGAGGGTCCTGCAGCCCTCACTTGTGATTCAGGCCTCTGGTGCTCCACAAGTGTCAGCACATTTACACCTGCTGTGGTTCATCGTGAAACCTGCTCACAGCCTTACATCTCACAGGTGCCTGCCTGGAATAACAATGAGAGCGTGTGTGGGTGTGGGTGTGTGTGTGTGTGCGTGGGTGTGTGGGTGTGTGTGTGTGTGGGGGGGGGTGTGTGGGTGTGACACCACCTAATGGATTCACCTCAGTCATCAATAGATGAGCTGATTCCTTCGTCTTCCGGCGGCCTTTGGAGACAGAGTGTCCTTTCAGCGAGAAGATTCTCCAAAGCATTTTCTGAAAAGAGAAATGGCACAGCTGAGTTATCTGACTTCTGAGTCTTCTCCTCGGGGCTGGTTCCTTCAGGGTCGCCACAGCCCATCATCTAAGCCTCTTCTCTCACAGGTTCTCTGACTTCTAAGGAGTGGGTTTTCTTCTCTCCTCTCCCAGAGCGTACGGCCGGACCGTGTCTGATGGATTAAAAAAAAAAAAACAGTTGCGAGATGATATCTCCATGAATGCTGTTGAGGAAACTAATTTTCCCTGCAATTTGAGATGCAGGTCAGAGCGTAGCACTTGTTTTGATGGAAGAGACTGGAGCTGCAAAGCGGTCAGAATACTCCAACAGGTTAAACCATAATCAGGATGACTGGAGATTGAATGACATCTTCTCCAATATAGACAATAATGCTCAGAGGCATTCGCTCCACCGTTCAGCAGCGCGCGCGCACACACACACACACACACACACACACACAGGAGTCCACGTGCTGCTGGAGACCCCACCTTTATTCAGATATAGGAATCATCTCCGAGGAAGAAAGTGCAACTTCTTTGACTTTGTGTTCTTTAGCTGTTGAATAATTCAGGCACAGTTTTTCTGACATCAAGAGATAAACTCTGCAGCCCGAGAGACGTTATTTTGCCTAAAACAATATAAGAGGGAAGGATACCAGAAGCTTTAGCGGAGAAGGACTCGTAACTTCAAGTCATTCCATCCCTGCTGTGGTTTAGTGCAGCTTGAGGGTATTTCTCTGCACCCATGGGGCCGTTATTGAGGGGACATCGTCCGTCCCCCTGGAACACCCGGGCCGCACTGCAGGGATCCGCTCCAGCTACCGTCCAATGTGGCGCTCGGGTCGCACGGCGGCGCTCACACATTGTGCTGTGGTATGGATGCGTGTGATGTCCCGGGGTTTGGAGAAAGGAACCCGCTGTCCTCAGCTGAGAGTCATGCAGCCGGGGCCGTTGTGTCTCCGCAGTGCTCCCGCCATGCTCACCCCGGTGTCCGGTTCCTCCTCTGCCTCCAACGCCTCCTCGGACAAGTACGCCGTGTTCAAGCAGCTGTCTGCGGACCAGCCGTCAGAGCCCGCCCCGGCCGCCTCAGGTACCGCCTTCAGCTCGCGCCAGGGCTCCCGGCCGCGGCACATCCCGGCTTTTAACCTCTGCGACCGGTCTTCACTCTCCTGTCCAGATGTGGGAGACAAATACAGCGTGTTCAGACAACTCCAGCAACCGGCCGACAAGAAACCAGCGGGTAAGAAGCCCTCCGACCTTTTTCGCAAACGCAATTCAGGCACGTTCCATTGCACCTCTCACCTTCCACGGCCTCTTTGCCGAACGGAGATGGATGCCGGGAGCTTCAGGTGAGGACGGGAGAAAACGAAGCTCACCCTTTTCAGATAACAAATCCGTGGAGTCGGTCTCTGGTCTTCCGGTATCGGTCACGCCGGAAGCGAGGCCGTCTAATTTGAACCTCGGCGAAGCTCCCGGGTCACACTGTCCCCGTCCTCCAAGGCTGCACTGTTGATCCCGTTTGTTTCCCACCCCTGTCATTAGAAGCGTTTCCACTGGGGACGGCTCCCACAGCACCAGTAAGTCATGCTTTGCGGTGACCTTTCCTTACATTGTCACGCTCCGTCTCCCTAATGAGCCCATTTGCTATCGCTTTTCCACCTCCCAGCCGCGGTGTGAGCGCTTCGCTGTTTCCGTCCGAGATTATTCTGTCACCCTGAGGAACTACGGCTGGATGCCACGAGTCCGGGAGTTTGTCTTGGACCAACACGGGGTCTAATCACGTGTGTTCGATCGTCCACGCCTCTTAATGCAAAGCATCCATTTCAGCTCAGGGTGAGGTTTTTAACCCTCCCTCAGCAGAGAGTCTAACAGTGTGTGATCTGGATGGACATAGACGCTGCTCCCGCTCCTGGTCCCGGTCCTGGTCCGTTATATGGATGTTGGACCCGAATCCACACACACTTTGAGCCTGTGGTCCGTGGCCAGTCCTTGTCCTTCACCGGCCTGGACAACTGCAAACGGCTGAAAAGCCCAGGCTCTCAGCTGCATTTCCCCAAACACATTCCCACCAAACACGGTTGAGCCTGCAGCTCCACCCTCTCGGTGGCAGAACAGATCCAAGGACATCACTGGCTTCACTCCTCTGCCACCGTGAGCCTTTCCAGACCATTGGAATGAGCCCGGATTCTTCACTGGTTTAACCCTTTTCAAGGAGACACGTCCAGTGAGTGAGTCTCATTCCCTCTGGCGGTGGTCATCGGCCAAAACCGGCCTCTTTTCAGGATCTTAGGTCCGTCTCCTCCAACTCGACCGTCACTGAAGGAGAGGCACGGCCTCTCTTCTTCAGTCGGTATGAACCCCGCCTTTTCCACTCGAACCCTCCAGGAACGTGCAGCTCAAGCTCTCGGCTGTTGGAAGATGTTTCCGGAACCTCTCCTGTCCGGCTCCGTCTCTGCATGACAGCTGGGCCACTTCTCCCAACAGCCGAAGCTCTGCCTCTTCCTCCTCTGTGCTGCTTGACTGTGTTTGAAAACCCCACTGTGACCTCATTGTCAGACATATCAAGTGTTTTGAAAACGGCACACAACAACTTGTGAGTGTGTTCCAGGCCTTTTGTGTGTCCTCTGAGTGCATGGTGTGCAGATGTGCGTCTTCCTCGCTGGAGATCCGTGCTGCTCTCTGCAGCTGTGGAGTCACAGTTCCTCTGCAGACCAGAATTAGCAACTATGACCGTCCTTTTCTAAGCTGTGCTGAAAAACCGGAGTCGTGACCTCGGCTTTGTGTGTCTTCCTTGCACGATGCGTGTGGAGGCTGCTTTGACTGACCTCCACTTGTTCTGTGATCCGCAGGGGAGGGCTTTGCAGACTTCAAATCTGTCAGCGCTGACGATGGCTTCACAGACTTTAAAACCGCCGACAGCGTCTCTCCTCTAGATCCCTCAGACCAGGCCAAGATCTTCCAGCCTTCCTTCTCCTCTGCTTTCCCCACCTCTCAGTCTTTACAACAGCTACCGCAGCAGCAGCAGCAGCTGCAGCCCGCCGCGTCTCTGTCCCAACCCAAGAACCCTCTCAACCTGGCCGACCTGGACATGTTCTCCTCGATAACCCCCTCGGTCCCGGCCGAGGCCAAGCCCGGCCCCTTCCCCTCCGTGTGCGTGCCCCCCTCCCTGGGCGTCCAGCCGGGCGGAGCTAAGCCCCCCGGGGGAGGCACGGACGACTTTGGGGACTTCGCCCTGTTCGGCTCCTCGGACGTCGCTCCGGCGGCGGCGAGAGGAGCCGCGGCGGCGCCGCAGGACGACTTCGCGGACTTCATGGCGTTCGGGAGCTCCGGGCGGGAGCCTCAAGCCGAGGTCGGCGCCGGCGCGCAGGCCGAGGCTCCCGGCCAGCAGCGGCCCCAGCAGAGCGCGGACAAATACGACGTCTTCAAGCAGCTGTCCCTGGAGGGAGGCGCGGCCTACGACGACACCAAGGAGAGCGGCGGCGGCTCCTTCTCCTCCCTCAAGAGCGACGCCGACGACTTTGCCGACTTTCAGTCCTCCAAGTTTTGCACGGCGCTCGGCGCCTCGGAGAAGACCCTGGACAAGGTGACCGCTTTCAAACAGGGAAAGGAGGACTCGGCCTCCGTCAAATCCCTGGACCTCCCGTCCATCGGGGGCAGCAGCGTGGGAAAGGACGACTCCGAGGACGCGCTGTCGGTGCAGCTGGACATGAAGCTCTCGGACGTGGGCGGAGACCTGAAGCACGTGATGTCGGACAGCTCTCTGGATCTGCCCGGTCTCTCGGCCCACCAGCCCCCCGCTACAGGTGAGGAACTTGTGCGATTGCTGTGGTGAGGCCCTTTGGAGAGGCCCTGCGGCCACACGCTGGTGACTTGCTGTGCCCTCCGATGATTGCCAAACAGGGTCCGAGGGCAGGTGATGAGGGCCAAAAGAATTTGGAAATCTACGAATCCTAAAGACAGTATTAATTACATATCAGATGGAAGGTTAGCTCATATCTTTCATTCCACATTTCATCACCATCACGAAACATTTATTTATTTATTTATTGATTGATTGATTGATTGATCGAGCGCCTACTTCCTCCCTCTCCACCGTGTTCTCTGTGTTGTCGTCCCTCCCTTCGTTGACAGGCCGCAGGGCTTTTGGAAGAACCCGACTTGTCGTACCGCTTCCATCCCCAAATCCCAAAAGCGTTCCCTCGTAGTAAAAGTGTGTGTGGCCGCGGGGAAACCCGACAGCCTCCACAGCCCCGGCTGCAGGCGCTGTCTCACAGAGCTCCCCTTCAGGGTGTCCTCTGTCCGGGGTGTGTGTGTGTGTGTGTGTGTGTGTGTGTGTGTGTGTGTGTGTGTGTGTTTGACATTTTCAGCCAGTCAAAGGTAAAGGCTAACCCCAATGCAGAAGATCCTCGGCAGGAGTAAAATCTGTGTTTATTCCACTCGGTGGCTCTCTGAGCAGTCACTTGTTCTGCAAGCGTCCGCAGTCTGTAAGGACAGCACCGTCGTATCTTACCGGAGGAGGAGAACCTGTGTCGGCCACACCGCCAGGTACCTTGGAGCAGAGAAGTGGCGAATGCTGAGCAGGATTGAGACGAGCACAGCCCCGCTGGATGCTGTTTGGATGGACTCCTCTGGTTCAGGTGCCGGTGTCGTCATCGCTTTCCGCCAGTGGAAACAGTAGTTTGCTGAAATCCGTCTCTCAGCATGAGATGTTTGCTTTTTGGCCCCCGCCTCGACAGAGGTGGATTTAGGGTTTTCCTTTAAGACCTTTGGTGCCCCCGTTATATGCAAACTGACCCAGCCGGTTCTGTTTGGATCAGGTGGCGTCTTTGTCACGGTTCCCCGTCGTCCTCCTTGTCCTCAGCCCTCTTCATCACTTATTCATCGGGCGTCTCCCCTCACCTCCGTGTCACGGCTCGTGTTTCAGCGGCTATTTCTTCTCTGCTGCGTCGGTAGACTGTGTGAGTGGTTGTCTGGAACAAGCGCACTGTTGTGTTTTCATCCCTCAGACTCATTTCAACGTCAACTCTACCAACTCCGCTGTTTAGCGTAGCAGTCATTGTCAAGCTTTAAGTATTTCAACCGATCAGGTGACTATCTGTTGATTGGCGGCTCGTATTTCCGGCGCCCTGTCGTTGGATCAGAGGAACCGATGAACGGTTTCGCGACCAGAAGGACCATGAAACATCTCCATTGCCTTATTTCAGTTCCTTCAGCCTGGTTGGTGTTGTTTCCCCTGAACGGGTTTGCTAGGCCAGGGGACGCAGGGGACAATTCCCGGACGAGCGGTCGAGCCGTCGGGCTGCGGCCGCGGGGCAGAACGAGTGCCCAGTTTTTCTAGCGATACATTCCCAAGAAGCTCTGAAGCTCCTCTAATGGCTGCTCCGCATCTTCCTCCTCACCTCCAGCGGTCTGGTCCTCCTGCCCTCCTCCTCTTCACGCGTAGCAGGCCGAGGAGCAGGAGCACCGGGCCGAGCGTCGAGACGTCCTCTTACAGAGACAGTGTTTCCTTTGTGAGGCGGAGCTCGGGAGGAGATGTTTGTCCTTCACATGGAAGACAGCATGAAACATCCCGCGTGTCTCCGCGGTCTGTCTCTCAGAGAACTCGATACTGTATTCTTCTTCCTGCCTTGCTTTTCTGCTGCAGTGTGCCTGCCTTTTCAATTTGTGAAATTGACAAGAACATAAAACAAGATATGGTTTTATGCATCACAGTATTGCAAGTTGTTTATGGAAGGAAAATGTATAATACAGATTTAATAGTGTATTTTTATTACAGGAGCTCTTATTTTGAGACTAGAATGACTTGTGGAGCTTGTTGTGATATCCAGACTGTAAACTAGATGTAGCCTCTACTCTTTAGTAAGATCTGAATGTCCATTGAAACATTTTGGGTTTTCAGCCCGAACCTAACTCTGTCGTGTTGCATCCTGCCGGGCGGTTGTGTGAAAGCTGCGCCTGCTCGGACCCACCGGCGCTGTAGCCAGAGAAGAAAAGGATACCGGCTCTTTGCTCCGTGACTGGACGGGATTGGAACCCGCCGGCGTCCCAATGGCCCCCTTTCTTTCTGTAACCCTTTGAGAGCTTGAAGAAGCTCAGGTCTCCGGAGCCCCCGTTGCGATCTGGCCCCTAAACGCCGGCCCTCCGTCTGATCTGATGACTCAAACCCGTTTGTTCGGGGCTGTTGAGACTCCACGGCCTCCGACGTCCGATTCCTGACGCGGGGGGTCGGTCGGCGATGCTCGGCCGACGGCCCCTCAGGTCCTCAAAGGGTTACCGCTTCCCGCCTTCAACTTGTTCTTTGAATGATCTTCTCAAGCAGGCCTTTCCAGTGTTCTGTACTCAACTCCTTTCCAAAAACGCCCTGATGCTTCTCCTCCACCCTTCTAGATCAACACAAGTTATCGCCTCCTCAGATTTCCTGATTTTAGTCTGTGACTGTGCCTTCTCATTCTGGTGTCTGCTTCTGTATCCTGGGACTACCTTTGTTTGGAATTTTGGCTGTTTTCTGTTTTTCTTTTCCCTTCCTCCTGACTGCATGCCCTTGTACAATAACTGGACTCTGATTTTACACGTGTTAGTTTGCCAAAACTCTTGTAATGATAGGTCTCTCTCACAGTGCTGTGACCTTTATCTCTTTCTCTCTACTCATGTTGTCGTAATAAATATTGCTGTTGGTATTGCTGAAATGCGTACCGTCCTTTTTTTTCTCCTTTGCTTTCCGGCGCCGCCGTAAAACTCTAAATCTAAACACCACGCACGGTTTCCGGCACTACATCCTTGTCAATTTCACAAATTGCCTTTTGTGTCTGAGGGCTCTGCCGTGCAACACGACCGGGCCGGGCAGGGCAGGGCGGTTTTGTGTGTCTGAGAGAGAAACCGAGAAGAAGGTGTGAATACCGAGGCGGTAGGGAGCGGCCAAAGGAAAAATACCTCACCTGCAGCGGATGCGGTGACAGCAGATGCATCCCACGGATATTTAAATGGATCCGTAATCGGCCCACTGATACCGGTCGGCCCGGCGCGACCTTTCGGCGACCTTTACTCCCTGGGGCCGATGCGTGGGCCGGCGTGGGCCGGCGTGGACAGCGGCCCGGTCCGACTCTCAGTGAAGCAGCGATCCCTTTACGGCCCGGCGGCCCGACACTTTGACGTTCAGCCCCACAAAGGGTGGCCCTGCTATCTGGACGGAAACCGACGTGGCGTTAATGTGCTCATGGTAACCGTCGACAACCACATGTCACAGTCTCTCTAGTGTTGCTATCCTGCAGGTGTTTGGGTCGGGGTTGGTGGACTCTTAAAAGCTACTTAGATGATCCTCGAATATCAATGAACCCAGCAAGCTCAATCACCGATGACTGCGCGGATTACCTTCACTGCAAACATCCGGCAGTTTACTCACACTGTATCCGCTCACCGATGTCATCCACGCCAGGACCACGCTTCTGCTCAGCTTCTAATGTGTGATGAGATCAAATCCCTTGGGTCACGGAAACAGGCTCTGTAGGACTGGAGGTTGAGTCATACAAGGGTTAACTGGTCCTTTTCAATCAGTCTTTACAGAGATTTAGATTCAGTTTAAAGATGATTGGTGATACATTCACATTCGGGCCCCGGCGCAAATGCATGCGGAGCCACGTTTTGAAGCCCCGCTTCACGGCGCTAATGTTGGTTAGCTGTGGTCCGAAGGCTGAAGGCTGCCGGGTTCAGACCCACGGAACGGCTGCGGATGAGAAGAGACTAAACCCGTTGTCAGGCGAAACTCTTAGAGAAATGCCAAACTCGCCTGCTAATGTATAGATGCAGGAGGTCAGAGTCATCACCCTTTTCCCCTCTAGGATACTCGTACAGACCTGTATTCAACTGAGAGGCGCCACAAGTGTGTGTGTGTGTGTGTGTGTGTGTGTGTGTGTGTGTGTGTGTGTGTGTGTGTGTGTGTGTGTGTGTGTGTGTGTGTGTGTGTGTGTGTGTGTGCGTGTGCGTGCGTGTGCGTGAAATGAATTTTAGGAAGAGCCTCTGAGGGTCAGAATGGGCCCTGAACATCTCACAAACCTTCCCCATCCAGCTTTGGGCCCCTGCTTTTTCACAAAGTCCAGACTGGAGAGCGTTGACAATCCCATGCTACATTCTCGGTCATTTTCAGCTTAGCGTTGAGTAGGAATCTGTTAAGATGTAACTAAGATTGATGTATCGGCACCGCAGCCATCATGTTGCAGGGTATATTTAAGTTCTAGTGTCACTAAAGCACATCCAATGTGCAGGATTCCTCTCGTATCTCAGCCAGTTTACTCAGATCTTTCCATTCCTCGCAACCAGTTATGTATTTCCAAATCGTGCCGATCAAATGAATTCAGCTGACTTTGAACGTCCGCGAGCTAAAGATGCCGGATTCATTCTTACCTTCCTGGTGTCGCTCGCTTTCAGAAGTACAATTTCCTGTCATTTGTATGTTTTCCCATCGGTGTTGCTGAAGTCCCAGCAGCCTGTGGGGGCCACTGTTAGCAGGGAGAATCCCAGTGAGCTGTAGCTGGACAAATGGGGACAAACTGACAGCAGTCTGGGCCCGTTAATTTCCCGGCCATCACGAGACCGTCTGTGCGATTCCTAGGAACCACTGGTATGTCTGTGTTGTCATTGCAGAAGGAGACGACATGAAATTTGACCCGTTTGGGACGTCGGCCCTCAGCAGCCTGGCCAGCTATGACTGGTCGGACCGGGAGGAATGCGTTCCCGGTGAGCTCAGGAAGCTGCCGGGCCTGGAAGGGGCCGCCCCTCCGTCTCTAGTGCCGCCGCAGGGGAAGGAGTCGGCCTTCGGTAGCAGTGAAAACGTCGACTGCGACTCGGCGGCGAAGATCCCCGCGTCCGTCCCGGCGCCGAACGCCCCGTCGCCCGATGACAAGTTCGAAGCCTTCGCGGACTTTGGATCCGGCGGCGACGGCGAGGATGACTTTGGTGATTTCGCAGGCACCGTGTCCGAGAAGTCCGAGTCCCCCGCTGGCGCTGCGGAGGTGGCCTCTGAGGGCAACCACGGCGAGCTCTCCGATGACTTCGGCGCCTTCCAAGGAGACAAACCCAAGTTCGGCAAATCGGACTTCCTCAAAGCCAGCGCTCAGGCCAAAGTCAAGTCCAGCGAGGAGATGATCAAGAGCGAGCTGGCTACATTCGACCTGTCCGTTCAAGGTGAGTCACCTGTCAGTCGCAGGGGCCGTTTTCCGAATGCACCGTCGGCCTGTACGGAGTGCAGGACCCGGCTGCTCTTCTCCGTCCCAAGATCCTCCGTTGGACTGTTTACCTGCTTTAAATCGGCAAAGACGCAAATTCGGGGACGTTGTACGCAGCTCTGCGCCGACCGGCTCCGGGCGTCTGTCCGAGGCCTGCAGCGCCGCCCTGGGACATTAGAGGGCGCCGTTGAGACGCCGGCCCTGCCGCAGCAGCAGGGCCCGGTGGGATGGAGTCTCGGGGGCCCACGCAATATCCACTCAGAAGCCGCCGCTCTCCCCCTCGGCCGCAAGCGTCTGTTGCGCCGGTGATTTGGCTGTGTTTCCCGAGGCGTAATGGAAGCTGGCACTTCCAGGTAGACGTAGGTGTATCCTCCTGAGCCGAGGGTTCCGGAGACCCTGGGACAGCCGTGGGAGCGGCGGCGGGGCCGGGAGAAGCTGTGTAATGGCGCGGGGAGGACGGGCTGCTTGAGCCACCTGTCTGTGGGCAACACGCACACCTGCCAGCGCCTCTGGAGGTGTGCGGCCCAGCATACGTTTGCACTCGTGTGTCACCGCGGTACTTTGCCAGGATCCCGCGGGCCGCTCGGCACACCAGTTATTCACCTCCGCATATTTGGGCCTTTGTTGCAAACCTCTGTGCCAGGTTCCCACAAGCGCAGTCACAGTTTGGGCGAGAAGGAGATGGGGCGTTCGCCTCCGTCCTCGGCTCCCGAGCAGCCCTTCAGAGACCGGTCCAGCACGCTGAGCGAGAAGCCCGCGCTGCCCGTCATCAGGGACAAGTACAAAGACCTGACCGGGGAGGTGGAGGTGAGACCGGCCCGGTCCGGCCCGGCGAGCTCGTCCTCCTCACGCTGCTCCTCACGCTGCTCCTCACGCTGCTCTTTCTGGTTTTGTTGCAGGAGAGCGAGCGCTACGCCTATGAGTGGCAGAGGTGTCTGGAAAGCGCGCTGGAGGTTTGTGTTTGTTTTTGTCCGCCGTCTGACCTTCGGCCCAAAAGTGTAAAAATAATGAAGCGACAAGACGGGTCATGTTGGTGTTCCGTCCAAGTGGTTTAACCCCGGGAACTTTCCTCTGTGCAAATGTGGGAAGGAATTCATGTTCAGCACTTTGTCTTCATTCTGAAGCTGAAAACAACTAATTTGATCGTTTCATCTCGTAACAAGCGTGGAGTTGCATTCGGTCGAAGCTCGTGCTGTTCTTGGCAAAACACACATTTACTCAGCAAACAGAGGACGAGCAGCACTTGGAAGTTCTTCAGTGTAAATATGAGATGAAATGTAAGTCTGATGGGGAATGTTATTGTGTGTGTGTGTGTGTGTGTGTGTGTGTGTGTGTGTGTGTGTGTGTGTGTGTGTGTGTGTGTGTGTGTCCTGTTCAGGTCATCACCAAAGCCAACAACACCCTCAACGGGATCAGCAGCTCCACTGTCTGCACCGAGGTCATCCAGTCTGCTCAGGGCATGGAGTATCTGCTGGGTGAGGAACACACGGCTCACACACGG